>SIJG01000062.1:168384-189253 GCA_023374025.1 Heterodera schachtii | reverse complement strand
GATTGATGGTATTTTTAAAAAATTTTCGATTTTTTTCCTGAAATAGAAAATTTTTTTGGCCTAAGCGGGACATTTGAGTCCCGGGCCCATAACTGCTCAGGGGTTGGTTTTAGCCAAAAATTGGCTTAGGGCAAAATTGTAGAGCTTTCGAAGCTGCATCGATGGGTATATTGCATGTTCGGAAATTTTCAAAAAATTTCGAGCTAGGCCCCCTAGAAATTTTCAAAAATTTTTTTTGGGTCATAAAAGAGATGAAAAATATTTTTCTGGGGTATTTTGAAGTGCTCAGTACGAATATGATGTTTGTTTAACATTTCATAATTTTTGGAATTTTTTAAAAATTCTTTATTTTTTGGCAATTTTTTGGCCCTCGAGATTTTGAGCTAATTTTTGAAAATTCATAACAAATCGAAGGGTTGATCAATTTTAATGAAATAAAACATTAAAAATAGCAAAAAATAAGGAGAATTTTATAGAATTTATTTGAAATCAATACGACAAAAACAAAAAAAGTTATTCCAGAATTTCTGGAAATTTTCGATTTTTCAGAAAAAAATTCGTAACTGCCTTCTGAAAAACTATTCGGGCAAAAGTAAAATACTACAAAAATCCGCAATTTTTTACTCTATTATCAAAATTTTATTTCACCTTTTTATCACTTTCTTACAAATTGCTATAAAAATAAAAGTGATTTTGAGATTCGGGACCAAAGGGGGTGACCAGGATTTTTGAGTGGAAAATTTTTTCACCGAAAATATTCCAAAAACATGTCTTTAGGGGTAGTTTATGACGCTCATCACGAATACGTGATCAGATTTTACTTTTGACATCGTTAAGACCTCAGAATCCCTGTGTGATTGGGGACTCGGAGGCATCATTTTGCGGGGGGGGGGGGGAGGGGTGAAGTGAGGATCCGGACGGTGTACATTTTTTTTCTATGCATTTTTCATTATTTTCAATATTTTATTATTTAAAATATTTTTTGTTTAATTAGTTAACAATAAATAAATTTTTAATTTACATTAAATTGATTTTCTGATTGACTAAAGGTTTTATTTAAAATTGTTTATTTATTTGTTTTCAAATTACCGTATATACTCTTTTTATATGCCATGGTATATTATTTTTCAACCTCCTCAAAAGGGGGTAGATAATTGGAGGTTGGTAGATTAATGGAGGCTGGGAGATTATTTTTCGATGATTTATTTAGTGGAAAGTTTTTGAAATTTATTATGAACATGTCGCCAAAAAATGTCATCGCGTCAAAAAAAAACATTTTATTGCATTTATGTTAAAGAACTTCTGAAAATGACTCCAAAATGACAAAAATCTGTCATTTTCTTGCTTCCGGTATGCATAAAAATTGGAATTTTTAATGGTGAAAGATGGACGAAACGATCACGAAGAAGCCTTTTTTATTTTAATATCAATTTTAATTTATAAAAGTTTTTAATTTTTTTTTTGGCTTAAATCGTAACCGTGACCGTGAATTTTTTGAGTTAAATTTTTCCCTGTCGACGAAATTTGTTTTTTACACTCTTTTTTGTGGTAACATTTTCCAAAAAATTTTGGGAATAGGGTGTCCAGCAGGGGCGCTGAATTTTTAAAATTTGAGTGCAATTTGTGCACAGATTTTGTTCGTAAAATGAGTCAAAAAATTAGAGCCATAAAAAATTGGTCTCGAGTCTCGGGAAATTTTCATTCAGAAGTCCCACCGTCACTTGGGTACCTCTCCTTTGTAAGAATTGGAAAATTTTCTTAAAAATTGTTCCCACAACTTTTTTTTTAGTTAACTATTTCGAGATTTTCCGTTACTTAAAGTAGCGACCCTACTCTGATGATGATGCAGGGCTGGATGGAGTCGGAGATGGGAACGAATTGTTCATTTATTAGCCCCTTTTATTGTTGAATTGAGTTTAATTTTTTTTGGAAAATGTGCCAAAAAATTATTTAAAAAATTCTATTTATCCCCCATGGCACATAAATGGAGACTGGTATATTATTTTTCAACCTCCTCAGAAAGGGGTACATAATTGGAGGCCGGCAGATTAATGGAGACTGGCATATAAAAAGAGTATATACGGTAAATAATTCATTTGTTTTTTTTAATTTGAATTTGCCAAAAATTAATTTTAATTTAATAAATATTCAATCTGTACGTTTCAAACTCTCTTTTTAATTAATAAAAGGAATATTTATTAATTGTATTATATTTTTATTTTACTTTTTAATAAACTTCACAACCGATATTCGAACTTTTGTTGGTTGAGAGAAGTTTTTCTCTTCAATTTCCTTACTCTTTTCTCTTCTCTGACTCGTTGTTGCTACCATTTTTAGCGGCGGGGCAGAGAAGAGAAAAATAGTAAGGAAATTTGAGAGAAAAACTTCTCTCAATTTATCTTGGTATTTCCAAATTAGATTAAAAGCGGAAATTATCGCATTGATTTTTTTCCATAATGTTCCTTTTTTCACTTATTTTTATTCTCAAACAAGAGCCAATTTTTTTTTCTTGAAAGTTTATTTTCTTTCGAATTTAGAATTTTGCCTACCATTGTTTATTTTACATTAATGAGAATGCCGACAATTTGATCAAATCTGAGGGATTTTTGCAAATTGACCAAAAAATGTTGTGCGAAATTTTGAACGCGACGAATTGCAAATCCGTGAAGAAATTTCAATGTGGAATTCAGTAAATTTTTTTTAATTTAAAAATGTTACAAATTTATTTTTAAAATATTTTTCTTATTTAATTATTATTGTTTTTTTTCGGACTCCGTTGGGCCGATGGAAAGTGCCGTAAAAGTGGCATTGAATGTTCAGCTGAAAATCGTCGTCAAATGCTTGGCCCGGCATTGTTCAAAATTCTTTTCCGCTCTTCTCACAAAAGGAATTTTCTGAAAAAATTGGTAAAAAATAAATAATATTTCTTTTCAGTCCGAATCTTTTTCGGACTATTTTATAAAATTAGGTATTATATTCACCAGCCTTTCCATATTTACAGTTCCATTGAGAGAAGTTTTTCTCTTCAATTTCCTTACTCTTTTCTCTTCTCTGACTCGTTGTTGCTACCATTTTTAGCGGCGGGGCAGAGAAGAGAAAAATAGTAAGGAAATTTGAGAGAAAAACTTCTCTCAATTTATCTTGGTATTTCCAAATTAGATTAAAAGCGGAAATTATCGCATTGATTTTTTTCCATAATGTTCCTTTTTTCACTTATTTTTATTCTCAAACAAGAGCCAATTTTTTTTTTCTTGAAAGTTTATTTTCTTTCGAATTTAGAATTTTGCCTACCATTGTTTATTTTACATTAATGAGAATGCCGACAATTTGATCAAATCTGAGGGATTTTTGCAAATTGACCAAAAAATGTTGTGCGAAATTTTGAACGCGACGAATTGCAAATCCGTGAAGAAATTTCAATGTGGAATTCAGTAAATTTTTTTAATTTAGAAATGTTACAAATTTATTTTTAAAATATTTTTCTTATTTAATTATTATTGTTTTTTTTCGGACTCCGCTGGGCCGATGGAAAGTGCCGTAAAAGTGGCATTGAATGTTCAGCAGAAAATCGTCGTCAAATGCTTGGCCCGGCATTGTTCAAAATTCTTTTCCGCTCTTCTCACAAAAGGAATTTTCTGAAAAAATTGGTAAAAAATAAATAATATTTCTTTTCAGTCCGAATTTTTTTCGGACTATTTTATAAAATTAGGTATTATATTCACCAGCCTTTCCATATTTACAGTTCCATTGAGAGAAATTTTTCTCTTCAATTTCCTTACTATTTTCTCTTCTCTGACTCGTCGCTGCTACCATTTTTAGCGGCGGGGCAGAGAAGAGAAAAATAGTAAGGAAATTTGAGAGAAAAACTTCTCTCAATTTATCTTGGTATTTCCAAATTAGATTAAAAGCGGAAATTATCGCATTGATTTTTTTCCATAATGTTCCTTTTTTCACTTATTTTTATTCTCAAACAAGAGCCAATTTTTTTTTTCTTGAAAGTTTATTTGATTATTTATTCCATTTAGATTTTTATATAAACTTTTTGGTTTCAGGTTAAAATTTCTAGAAAAATTTTGGCTTTAAAAAATTTTACAAATTTTGGATAGAGAATTTTTGATGAGAGTTTCAATTAGAAAGATAAATTTTTATTAAACCGTGTTATTTTGAACGAAATTTTCTTAATCTTTTTCCTCGAATTTTTTTTTCAAAAAACGAATTATTTTTCCATGAAATTTATTTAAAAAACATTCGATTTTGGCATTTAAATTATGGTCCATTTTTTATTTTATTTTTTCTATTTGAAGGCGAATTGACGGCGTTCTGCTTGTGCTGGCCTTTAGACCCTGGTACGACTGCTGTGGTTGCTGTCGCGTTGACCCATTTCTCAACAAAATCCAAAATCGGACTTTTCACCTATCGGTGTCATCATGTTCATCATTGTGATGGGGGGGGGGAGGGGTAAATTTTGGCTCTATTGCAGTTTACCCGACAATTATTGGGAATATTTTCTGCATGAAACTTGGGACTTATAAATTTTTTAGAAAATTTTTATCGTATAAATTTTTCATGGTCGTTTTTGTATGGTTGTGAGATATTTTAAGCTTGTGTAAATTTTTTATGGTCGGGTAAACTGCAATAGAGCCAAACTTTGTTGCTTCTGAGAAAAGTGCTATCGCTTTTTCTTATGTAAATATTTTCAGAGTTCATATATAAATTAATTATACCTTGCCATATAATAGCGAATAGTTTTTCTTCCCCAAATCTGAGGGCAGAATAGGTAATAACCATATGGCAGAGGTACGCATAAGCGCATTTATAGCGATCAAGAAAAGGAAACATGTAATGAAATTAAAGTATTTTTTTCAATACACTGAATTATTGTGCATGTTTAATTGTTTCTGTCCTTGAGTTCTCATTATTTATATTAACATTTTTGTTGTGGTTCGCTGACTGGCCCCTCGGGGCATGTGTCGCACCAATACGGTTCGCTGACTGGCCCCTTGGGGCATGTGTCGCACCAATACGGTTCGCTGACTGGCCCCTCGGGGCATGTGTCGCACCAATACGGTTCGCTGACTGGCCTCTCGGGGCATGTGTCGCACCAATACGGTTCGCTGACTGGCCACTCGGGGCATGTGTCGCACCAATACGGTTCGCTGACTGGCCTCTCGGGGCATGTGTCGCACCAATACGGTTCGCTGACTGGCCCCTCGGGCATGTGTCGCACCAATACTGTTTGACTGGCCCCTCGGGGCATGTGTCGCACCAATGCGGTTTGCTGACTGGCCCCTCGGGGCATCTCTCGCACCAATACGGTTCGCTGACTGGCCCCTCGGGGCATGTGTCGCACCAATACGGTTCGCTGACTGGCCTCTCGGGGCATGTGTCGCACCAATACGGTTCGCTGACTGGCCCCTCGGGGCATGTGTCGCACCAATACGGTTTGCTGACTGGCCCTTCGGGGCATGTGTCGCACCAATGCGGCTCGCTGACTGCCCCTCCGGGGGATTGTGGTTCACCGGACCGGGCAAGGTCCTGCCCCTTCGGGGGTTGTGGTTCACCGGCCAAGGACCTGCCCCTCCGAGGGATTGTGGTTCACCGGCCAAGGACCTGCCCCTCCGGGGGATTGTGGTTCACCGGCCAAGGACCTGCCCCTCAAGGGCGCTATGGTTCGTACACTTCTTTGTAGATGCGTTTTGGCAAAATTGCCTTTACGCTAACAACTATATTCTATCTATCATTCTAAAATGATATGCATCTTAGGGCACTTCCGGTTTCCACTGCAATGCATTGCAGTGTGTCAACTTCTTATTGAAGAGAAACCAAGTGCATGTCGGCCGACGCTAAGACCCTAATGCAAACGTGGACCTACCCTCTAGGGATGTGGTTCAGCTAGGACCTGCCCCTCGGGGATTGTGGTTCGGATAAGGACCTGCCCCGTCGGGTAATTGTGGTCCGAAAGGTTTACAAAGGTTTCCTTTTCGTTACTGGCCAACATCCGGTGCGAAGCTGGTCCCGCACTTTGCCAAGACCAGTGGACTGGTGAGAGGTAACGTAGGATTACCCGCTAACCAAAATAAATGCGGACCTGCCCCTTGAGGATTGTGGTTCGTGGGCCTGCCCCGTCGGGTGATTGTGGTCCGAAAGGTTTACAATGATTTCCTTATCGTTACCGGCCAACATCCGGTGCGAAGCTGGTCCCGCACTTTACCAAGACCAGTGGACTGGTGAGAGGTAACGTAGGATATCGGAGTCAACCAAAATGTGGACCTGCCCTTTGAGGATTTTGGTCCGATTACCTGCCCCTTCGGGGATTGTGGTTCGTAATAAGCTGATTGAATTCGCCAATCAATGCTTAATTTTCATCTGCATTCTTAACGGGATGTGTGAGCCGGTCTCTTTCTTCGCAACACACTGTGCGAAAATTGGACATGCGAGCCCTGGCTTATGGATTCGCAGCGGCATCTTTGTTGCATTAAGGAAGATGCACCCTTATTTTCACAATTCAAATCTTTGATAAATGTTTGATTCTTTGTGATTTAATGGTTGCTTTTCCCAAATATTTTGCCACATGTACACTCATCATTACTCCATTTTTGTTTTCAGATGCCTTCAAAACAAGAAGTTAAAAGAAAGGAGAAACAAGAGCGGTATCGACGACAGATGGAATCATCTGTCAGCCCAGATCGCTCATCCGTCCCAGACGGGAGTGCAGATGAGAATGGGGTGGCATCACACCCGGGCAACAGCACGCCCAATATTGGTGCTTTGCAATTAAGCACCCCGGCTTCTTCCATTGGAAGTAAAAGAAGGGGTAGACCTTCAAAAGCCGGAGCTGAGTCAATTATGGCTTCGCAACACAGTGTGTCCTCTGCCGACACACAAAGCACATCGGCCCCTCAAAATAGCGATACTCCGCAACCCAGTAAAAAAGCAAGGATCTCAGAAACTGGTCCAACTTTTGAACATGAGGCAATTGCTTCGACTCCCGTTTCTTCGCAAAGGAACCGTGGAGGGCGACCATCCAAAAAAAGAGGTGGCCATGCAGGCTCAGGCAAGAGCAAAGATAATGATTCCATGAGCGAGAGCTCGTCAATGGACCAGAGCTCTAAAGCTACCACATCGGTGGCCGTTTTGCCAACTGTGCCTGAAAAGATAAACTTCAGCACAGTGCAAATTAATTTCGCCACATCGCGAAATATGGCCTGCAAAATTCGGAGATGGGCAGATGTTGGCCTTTACGAGCGTGATGGCGAAACAGCGCAAGGCCCACGTTCTGGCCCAAGATTCATTGAGACCTGCTGGAACAGGCCAAATGAATGGCTAAATAGCGGCTTTACCCTTGCCTATTTAGCGTACATCGCAAGCATTTCGCAACGCAAAACAGTAGTTGTGGATTCCATGGCATCGAGAACTGATGTTCCTCGAATTCGCACCTTGAAGAATTGCGTCTTTGGGTATGACCCAAATGTGGTTCCTGAAGTGGTGCTTTTGCCACTTCACTTCCCAAATCACTGGACTCTCATTGTCTACGATGTTGCACATGGTGCATACTTCGTTGACTCACTGCATATGAGCAGCTTGAGTGATGAGAGAACGGCACTCATCCAGTCAATAATTACTGAGTTAGTGCCCGGGAGTCCGCCAATTGCTGTTGAATACGTTCAGCAATTGACAAAGCAAAATGATGGGAACAGCTGTGGGTACTTCGTGTGCCTATATGCTGAATCCTGGCTGATGAACAATCACACGTTTATTCTGCCAGACTTATCCATCAATTATGAAAAGAAGCGCATTTTATGGCATATCAACGAGCTTTATGGCTCTGATAATGTGCCATATCATGCAAGGGAAGGGGTACCTACTCCTTGCCCAATTGTCTACCGACATGCGGATGAAGTGCAGTTAACCTCCAAGGCCGTTGAGCCAATGGAAGTTGATGATCAAAATGACTTAACGATAATCGAACCGCAGACGAGTGGACAGGCAGTTAATGCCATACTCACCCAAGCCCAAGTGGCCGGTGAAAACCAAGCTGACTCTCTTGGAGTTGTATCCGACTCTTGCATACAGCAGGAGCCAATCGCGCAGGCAGACGATGTGATATTTGTCAGGCCGAAAACGCCACCAAGGCGTTCTTTGCGTGTTCAAAAAAGGCTTTCGGCATCTGCAAGCCGTTCGCCTTCACCCGCACTAACAGTTCGGCCACGAACTAATATGCTGGGGCCAGCAATACCGTTAACAAAACGTTGCCTTATGGTGCACAACGGCTGGCACTGCGCTGCTGCTGCAGCAAAACATTTTCCGGAATATTCTCATTCCGGAAATCTTGGTGACCACAAATGCCCCCATTGTGGAGCTCTTCTCTTCCTTCACGAAGACAGCAGCCTATGCTGCCGAAAAGGAAGGGTTGTGTTGCCAAAACTGAACCCACACCCTCAAGAGCTTATGGAGCTTATCGTTGGTGAAAACCAGCCAAAACAGGGTAAAGAGTTTGTGCGACGCATGTCGCGTTATAATAACTTGCTCCAATTTGCAAGTGTTTCCGCTGGAAATAAGCCGAGCCCTGCTGGTGGTCCGATGGCCGTTATCCTTAACGGAGAATTCCATCGCCGCATAAGCAGCATGCAGGCTGGGACAACCCAGATCCCTGGCTTTGGCCAGCTATACATTTTGGACCCAGTCGAGGCTATGGAAATGCGTCGAAACAACCCCATATTTACTGGGGAAAATGTTAAAAACGAAGATGCGTTTGTGCAGGGTCATGAGCTTAATGAAGCGACCCTAGAGCTTTTGGTAGAAATGATCCAAAAGTATCACCCTGCTGCGCAAGCATATAAGCAGGCGCGTGAGCAGCTCCAGGAGCTCCTCAAAAAACAGAACCCGGAAGAACTCCGCTTCTTCCGTATGACTTTGTTGAATGAGCGCAGAACCCCTGCTGCTCTAAAAGACCCAAAGCTCCACCCGCACCAAATAATCACCCCTTCAACGGGTGAGGGAATGTTCGCAATTCACGCGGACCCCACTGGAGTGCCTCCGCAAAAGGGGATTTGGGTCGAAAACAGGCAAGGGCAATTGAATGAAATTGCTCCTTTCAATCCTTGGACTGACAGCTTGACATACCCATTGATAAAGCCAATGGGCGATGATGGTTATATCACTGGCATTAAATATGCTAGGCCGCCATCGCGAAAGCGAAAAAGCGATCAAGATGTAGTCAGCTTATTCGACTCTGAGGCCGAATCAGGCAATGATTCGTGTGACACTCAGTCGGTTGCATCTTCTGATGCTGGGTCAGTTGCCTCTACGTCTTCACTTTATGGCCAAATTGACAAATCAAAAAAATTTGTCTCCCTGCGAGATCATTGCAAGTATTATCTCGCAATAAGGGAGGAAAACGTGAAGATGCAATACCACCATATTTTATCATGTGGTGGAGGGCTTGGCCAACGCTGGGTTCTTGATCAGGCCGCAAAAATAGATTGGCAAGTCGCCACATTCTTGCGCAGACCTGACATGGACCTGCGGATCAGCACTCCAAAAAATTTGCTGCAATATTTGGTCAACCAATACAACAAGCAGCAGGCACGACAGAACCCCAATGCCCAACAGAGAACTGTTGATGACATTGGCAGTGTTGTTCGTTTTAACGATAACAATGTTAACTGCCTCCAATATTGGAAGAAAATGTATGAGAATTGCAATACCATTTTTGCGCGTTGTCATAACCCAAAAAAGGCGCGGCTCTTCATCACATTCACAAACAATCGTGAGTGGCCAGAGTTCAAAGCGAACTTATACAACAACGGTCAAGTATTCACTGACCGTTTTGATATGTGGATGCGTGTGTGGATCAGCAAAATTGCTGAATTCCGCGAAGAACTTTACGAAAAAAAGTTCTTTGGAACAATCCTTGGATCAGGAGAGTCCATGGAGTTCCAAGGCCGTGGAGGCCCGCATGCACACATTGTGGCCCAGACTGACCTGGATGCAGTTCCAGATGTTATTCAGCAATACATTTGGGCTCACATTCCACTTTTGCCTGAAAAAGGTGATGACACTCCCATCGCGGAAATGCATCGCCAAGTTCGCGAATTGATGCATTTGCAGCTGCACAGATGCAGCGAAAGTTGGTGTGGTACTCGTGACCAATATTACGGTCGCTGTAAAAAGGGCTTCCCAGCCCCGTACTCCAATTGCACGATTTTGCGGCCCGACAGGCCTGCGTTGTATTACCGGCCTGCACCCCAGGATGGTGGTGCCAATATAGAGGTAAACGGCTTAATATACGACAACTCACAGGTCGTGCCGTATAACCCTTATGTTTTACTGCGCTATCGGGTACATCACAATGTGCTATTTGCGTACGGTAACAAAGCAAATATAAAATATGCACTAAAGTACCCATTCAAAGGTCCTGGACATTGTTATGTCGAGTGCAAAGAAGAGTCCGGCAACAAAATCGGTATCGATGAGCCGGCTCAATATGCCAAAATGAACTTCCGTGGTGCTACGGAGGCATATGCCGTTGTTAACTCAACACCATATGTTCGGCTTTCGCACCACGTTGTCAAATTGAGGATTCATTTGCCAAATCAACAGTCCATTGTATATAGGGCTTTCCAGCTGGTGAGTAAAGCTCAGCAAATCCAGCAAGGCACACTGCCGGAAACACAATGCTCAGCCTATTGGAAACAATGGCAAAATGAATGGCGGCATGATCCTAAGTTCAAGGACATGCTTTTCGAAAAGGTCCCGGAGCAATTCCGATGGGATAAGGATAAATGGGTTCTTTACAAAAGGAAGCCCATCAAAAGGCCCCCAATTGGTCGAATTGTCCCTGTCCCACCAAAAGACCCGGAAAGGTTTGCGCTATATTCACTTATGCGCCACTTTCCCGGTGACCCTGACCATCTTAAAATGGTCAATGGTCAGCCTTGCACCTCTTTTACTGATGCTGCAATAAGGCACGGTCTTCTTGAGGACGACAAAATCTGGGACAAAACTCTCGCTGAGGCAGCATTGTCACGATGGCCTGATCAAATGAGGTGGCTCTTCATGAGCATCCTCGTTTATGGCCAGCCCAGTAATGCCGTCGAATTGTGGAACAAGTACAAAGACCAAATGTACTTTCCTCAAGGCATTACCACACCGGCACAACGCCAAGCAGCAGAGCTTGAAGCCCTAGCCGACATAGATTGGCGGCTGCACAGCTGCTTTAATTTAAGCTGTGTGCATTTTGGCCTGCCAGACCCGCCAAACTCAATTGCCAAAAATACAAATGCGGCAATTAATGAATTTTTCTTTGGCGATGATGATTTGAATTTGCCGCCTGGCCAACCAAATCCTCGGCCTCTGCAAAACACTCCTCCGCCACTCAACACCGACCAACAAGCGGTCTTTGATGCTGTTGTTAAGGCAATTCAGTCGAACCCAAGGGATGCGACTGTACCTCGCCGATTCTTTATATTCGGCGACGGAGGGACCGGGAAAACATTTCTGTTTGGCCAAATTATAAGGCGATTGCGGAAGGCCCCATACAATCACAAAGTGCTTGCCACGGCATCCACTGGGTGTGCAGCTATTTTGCTGCCGTATGGGAAGACAGCCCATTCCACCTTCCGACTGGGCAGAGATGTATCACTGGACAAGCTTCCAAGCATTCCGCTTGAGAGCTTCTTTGCCCGACGGATTCGTGAGGCACAACTCATCATCATTGATGAAATCACCATGCTTCACAATACGGTGATTGAGGTCATTGATCGTGTGTGCAAAGAAATGGCAATTCCCCAGTACAAGGACCTTCCCTTCGGAGGAAAGACGGTCATTTTCAGCGGTGACTTCAAACAGTCACTGCCGGTCGTGCCTCATGAAGGCATAACCGCACAAGTTACGGCCTGCTTTCAAACTTCTCCGTTGTTTCGTCAATTCACCACAATGAAATTGACCATCAACCAGAGATTGGGCAAAGGTCAGCAAGCGTACTTGCAAATGTGCCGCCAAATTGGGCTCGGAGAAACCGGAGAGCACTTCTGGATTCCTCGGCAGTTCCTCGTTAAGAGCAAGGAAGAGCTGATAGACTATGTCTATCCTAACTTCCAACAACTCCTTGGCAATGACAAGGAGCTGCTCAATCGTTTGATTCTCGCTCCGCACATTGACACGTGCGACGAAGTCAACGACATCATGATGGCGAATGTGCCAGGTCATATGCGGGAATACTTGTCCACGGATAAGCCCCTTGACGACCGCCCACTGGACATCGATGAGATCGAGTCCGAAGTGGCTGCGTTGAACCGGCGCACAGACTCGGGCATGCCCCCACACAGTCTCCGGCTTAAAGTCGGATGCGTCGTCGTCCTTCTTATCAATAAAAGTGATAAGGAAGGACTGATCAATGGCACCCGCATAGTCCTCGAAGAACTTGGCGATGATCGCCTTGTCGGTCGTGTAATCAATAGCAATGCTATTGGTGGCCAAGTGAGGTTTTTCCTTGAAAGATCTCGCAATGTCTTCGAGGACAAAACGCCTGGTGGGCTGAAATACGAGCGTTTGCAGTTCCCAATTAAGCCTGCATTCGCTATGACCATTCAAAAAGGTCAGGGCCAAACAATCCGCACTGTCGGCATTGACCTGGAAAGGGAAGTATTTACCCATGGTCAATTATACACGGCCTTCTCTCGAGCAACGGACGGCAACAATGTCCGTGTGTATGCTCCAAAAAGGGAGATCGATGCCCAAGGTCAAGCGAAAGTGCTGAACATTGTAGCCAAAAACATGCTCAAATTGCAATAAAAGAGCAATCCAGCCAGGTTGGCATGCCAACTGATTTCACATTAACACATTGAGTGCGAGATGGTGATAGCCTGGAGCATAGTCTTGAAACTGGTCGGCCCTTATGGGGCCTCCAGGTTATTTGCCATTTAGCGCTTATCATGAGTATGTGCAAAGCCTTGGATCTCTATTGCATAAATCAAACGAGCTATAGTCCAGTGTGTGCGGTACTGTTCCGATGCCGCCCCATTCTCACCCTGCACTTAAATATGGATATAAAGTACTGCCACCTGGATAAGGGAGGGAGGAGGGATGACGTGCGAGTTAGGGAACTTCCGGTTTCCATTGCACTGAAAAATGCAATGTGTCAGCTCATCACATGAGTGAAACCAAGTGCATGTCGGCTGACGCAAAAACCCTAACACAAGCCTAGGTAGCGAAGCTCCCAAGCGCGAAGCGCTTTAAGCACCCCAGAAACACGCAAGCACACACCCGCTAGTTTTATATTTAAACGATTTATTATTTCATTTTTAAATTTTATGAATTTGATACCAACTAACTCTAATAATCCCTATTGGAATAAATGAAGTATATTTTTTATAGTGTTTATTTATTTCTTCTTTTTTTTGCAATTCTGTTTATTTGCTTTAATATTAGTTTTAGTTTTTTTGCTCTACCTTTTTCTCTACCTTTTTAAGTTGAACTCTTTAATTATTAAAGCATTTTTATTTTAAATATTTTATTAATTTTAAAATTTCAATAAATTATTTATTGATGTTTCTTGAATCTTATTTTTATCTTAATTAACGAGGGATAACATTTTCAGCTTTTTACCTAATTTTTTCCTGAGCTCCCGTGGCCTAAATTTGAAAAAACCTATCCTATTTCTGAAACAGTATTTTCTAAAACAAAATATCAATTTTTGCTCCAGATTTGTATCTATTTGATATTGGGGTTGAGAGAGTTTTTTTAAAATTGGGAAAAAGGAAAATTTTTTGAGAAGAAATTATAATTGATCAGTTCTTGAATCGTAAAGGACAAGAAACATATAGCCTTGTGGCTAAACCTCCAGTATTTCTTCTTTTTTTTGCCTTGGTTCGATTTTTACTTAGAAAATTGGCTCAAATTCGCAAAATTATTCATTTTTTGGACAAAACCTGTTTATAAAATACACTCTAGTTTCAATTTCTGGCCATAACTTTTTTGAAAGTCAGTGATATTTTTGAAATTTTAAGATTACGAATACGAATAATTCTTTGGGCTAGTGAGGGGTATTTATGAACGTGTATTTTAGAAATTTAAAAATGTAGTCTTCATTTAAATTTTGTATTTATAACTAAATAGAATATATTTCAACATACAAAATGTTTGTTTCACAATAGAATCAATAGTTTACTATTTTTGCTTGCTCATAAATTTACAAAATCTATTCGGTTTTAGCTTTTAATTTTTTTTATTTTTATAAATGTTAATTGATATTTTTAAGATATAAAAAGTTATTTTTTTAATAAATTTCACGTCATTTTCGAGAAATCGTGCTACTCTTGCTGCTAATCTTCTGGGTTGCTGCAAGTAGTTATTTTATTTTTGTTCTCATGATAATGCTGCCATTTCCTTCTTAATACTTTAGTTTTAATGCGCAGATTGATACCGCCGTATGAAATGATAGCATTTATAAATAAATGATGAAACATTTTTACAAATTAAGCTGAATGTCAAAAATTTAAATTTCCATAAATACACTGTAATCTTATATTAGTTATTATAAAACATAAATGATTTAAATATTTGATGAAAATCATTGAATTTATCATTTTTAATTTTTGTGAACCTTGTGGTCATTTTATCGATTTGAGTTTATAACCTAAAAATTTATTTAATGATAGAAAAGCCTTTCATGTTTAGATTTTATATTAATTTATTTTAGTTAATTAATTTAATGACCAAATCATATAAATTTATTTATCTTTTCGAACTGATTATATACTTAAATTATATATTAGTTGTTTTATGTTTAAAGTGAAAATTTGAATGCTTTTGCTTTTCAAATAATTATTTAAGAAACTCTGATCTTTCCCATTGAATGCCACGTTGGGCACAAAAAATGCAAGAAAATCTCCATAACCTCATAAATTATTTTAATCAGAATATTCAATATATCATTTATATACTGTAATATATTAAATTGACAGTATCATGTTCGTGAGAAGTCGACATACACTGCCATTTCCATCCAAAATATAGGCAATCGCTAAATTTTTGATTCGCTATAATGTTGTCAGTGTTTCTTCAGTTATATGAAATCTTGAACATAGTTTTTTATTTAAAAATTTGTTTTTGATTTTAAATAACAAGCATATTTCTATTTTTATTGATTTACACATTTCTTTTTTTCCTCGATGAATTCATCTGGTTATCAAAATTATTTTTGAGTTTATAATTTTCATAATTTATAAAAATGCTATATTTTATTTTATGCTAGATAAAACTATTAATTCCTTTTAATGGTTTAAATATGTATATTTTATAAGTTTAATTTAATTATCACATAAAATTTTTTCTTTTTGGCATTTTTTTTATTATTAATTTTGTTATTTATTTTCAGTTTTGTATTTCCTTTGAAATTATTTCATCTTTTTAATTTTTGAATTCCTGTTATTAACATGTGGTTTATACACTTAAAATGATGTATCTTTTTTGATTTTTATAAATATCTTTGACATTACGCACCAGCAATTCCCGATCGAGGAAGTGCATCTCCGCAAAAATCGATGTTTCTGAATAATAATTTTTTATAAAATTAATTATAAAAATTAAATATCTTTTCATTTAACAACATTAAATTTAAAAACCTTGTAATTTCAACGAATCCCTACATATATGGTCATATCAATTGATACTTTATGAATTTATAATTAATTTTTTGTATTAAATGATACTTTTTTAACATTTTTATCTTTGCATATTAAGGCTTTGTTTTAAATATCTTCTAAGTTTTTATCATGGCCTCTCCGTCGATTTAGTAGCGGATGTATGAAATCCGTAACTTAGCAAATGAACTTTTAATTATTTTTACGTTTATTGAATTGGACGGATTAAATTGGCTCAAAATCGTAAAATTTGGTGAGTTTTTGGTTTTTATTGACGCAATACTTTTTAAATTTACTGACAAAGTTAGCTAATTCATCGATTTGTTAATCACAGCTGTTAATTTTGAATTGAATAAAATGAAAACATAGGTTTATCTTTAATATTGAAAATCTTTAATTTTGATTCATTTGATAGTTAATAAAAATTTATTAAACTTAGTCAATTAAATTAATTTTGCCACAATTACTTCATAAAGATTTATATATTTTTTCTTTGTGCGCGTTGAATTTCTCTGATATTTTCAGTGCTTTGGCGAGGGAACACCTTTCATTTTGAAGCAAAATTTCAAAAGTTTCGTGTTTGGGTTCTAAAATGTAGCATAAGACGATTCAATTTCTCTGAATCATTCCAATTTTACCAAAAACATCAAAAAACAGGGTTTCTATCTCAAAATTTTCAAAATAAGAATAAAAAGGCCAAAAAATATGATTTTAGGGTGAAAAATAAGAACATTTGCAAAATTGCTTAAAATCAATTATTTTTAACAATTTATTCAATCAAAATGTATCAAATATTTATATTTTCGTCTCCCATTGTCGATTTTAATAATTTTGGGAGGAAATAAGAAAATCGTAAATTCAATGCATCCGGATCAAAAAATTAAATTTTTAACAATTTTTTTGCGGCACTTTTTTCCAAAAAACTTTTGGGCCAGGGGGGGGGGGGGACCGGTAAATTGGACACTGGAAAATTGGGCACCAGAAAACTGGACACCGGAAAATTGGACACCAAGCGGAAAAATGGACACTGCCGGAATTTTGGACACCAAAGGAAAATTGGACACCGGAAAACTGGACACCAAATTCCTATTTAAAAAAATAAACACAGGAATTAAGTGAAAAATAAATTTTTCTGGGGTAAATTGATTAATGAATTGTGATACTTATAGTGTATCAGTTTCAGTATGCACGATTATTGGCCAAGGTATCAAAAAATTGCACAAAAATCGGCAGTCATTGGTCAAGTAGTCAAGTCAACGAAAAATGGGACCCTATCTAAAACAAAAATTTTTTTTTCTTTATGAATGATATGATGGTTTTATTTTGCTAGTGTTCAAAAAAATAATGATAACAATATTTACCGCCATTTATCAAGCTTATAAATTAAATGTTCATATTAAAATAAAAATCTTTTAGCCTAACCAAAATTTTGGTTTTATTTATTTTTAATTAATAATTCATTTATATGAAATAGTGTCCAATTTTCCGGTGTCCAATTTTCCATTAGTGTCCAATTTTCTGGTGTCCAATTTTCCGGTGTCCAATTTACCGGGCGCCGCCAGGGGCCGTAGTCAAAGAAGGTGGTTATTTGACCAGGTCATTTAACCATGGTCATTTGACCTGGTCAAATAACCACCAACCATGTGAAAAACGGCAGTAAAAGAAGATGGTAAATTTTCTGCTGGAGCAACCAGCAACCACCATTATTTAACCGCCAACCATCTTCTTTCACTTTACCACCAACTTTCTACCGTGAACTTATTAAAATTTGCACTTGTCATAATAGATAAATAGGCAAAATAAGGTTTAAAAGCCCTAGAATATTTGTAAAAGCAATAAAAATAAATTATTATTATGCATTAGGTAACCACCAACCATGTTCTTTTACTGTGCGTTCAAAAACCACCAACCATCATGGTCAAATAACCAGGTTAAATGACCATGAACCCGTGGTTGCTCATTTACTACGGGTAAACCATGATGGTAGTGGTTATTTAACCATAACCACCTTCTTTGACTACGGCCCCAGGGGAGGAGGTCCGGCGTGTTTTGTTGTATTTTAAGTTAATGAGTATATCTGTTGTGCCTAACAATTATGTGAATTTTATTTATCCGAATTTTAAAATTTTTCGGCATTTTTCGCAAAAAAATTACTATTTTTTGCCATTTTGGCCTCTATTTTTCAAAAATATGGTAAAATGGGGTTCGGTAGTGCCGATAGGCGCCGCCGGGAAAATTTTTAAGTATTTTAATGCAAATTTGTTAAGAAAAATTGCTTAAATTTTAAAAAAGTTACTGATTTTTTTTTATTTTTTGGGTTTCGGGGGGGGGGGGGGATTTAGCCCCTCAGCCCCCCCCCTGCCTACGCCCTTGTTTTCAATATACTAATAATAATTTTTTATTTGTTACATGATATAAATATACAAATTTATCCAATTTAATTAATTTAATAATTTCTCGAGTACGCTTTATAAAGTATCTTGACGTTGTGAATTGGCTACCTTAAAAAAATATGTTTAAATTGTCTTAAGAATTTATAAATAAAATTATTGCTAATATTATTTTTTATATTCAAAGAAAAGTATTTTAATTGATAATTTAATTTATTATAAAAAAGCATATCATGTCCCTTTTTAAAGGAATTTTTCAAAATTTTTAATTTAGAAACTTTTTTAGTTTATTCTTTATAAATTTATTAAATTGAAAAAAATTATTGTTATTTTAAATTTATTTTTATGTCTAAAAATCAAAAATTTATTATCTTAAGCGATTTAAAGCAATTTTTGATAAATGTTCTGGTTTTCGACCAAAAAATCTGATATTTGGACCTGATGATCTTATTTTTTAAAATTTTCGATTGAAGCACTGCATAAAATTAAGAAATATTTTCTTCAATTTTTATCGTTATATTAATTTTTGATCAGAAAAAATATGTAGTAATGAAAAAGTAATTGGCTACCAAAGAAGTGCTCATTCTTTAAAAATTTTTTTTGGAGTTTCAAATGAAAAAATAAATAAAAATTCTAATGTTTTTATAATTAAAATTTTATAATAAATTTGATAGCCATTTAAATTGTTTATAATTAAAAAATGTAGATGAATTGGCTGCATTTAATTTTTCCACCTTTTCAAAAAATTTTGACATAAGCAAAAGGTGATGTGTAGAGCTGCAAATTTATGAAATACATATTTTTTCCCTATATTCTACATGGTCTAAATAGTAGGCAAAACATTTCTTTGTGTTTGCGAACAAAAATCGGGACTTTTATTAACATATTTTACGTATTTCGGGGATTTATACATATTTGGTAAATATTTGGGATTTTTTCATATACTTTTGCATTGTTATGAAGATTTTTTAAAGAAAGATTTTTCTTAAATGCCCCAAAGAACCAAAAATTTCGAAATTTTTGTAATGTTTTTGTTTCTACATATTTTCAGAATTTTGAGAATTTATAGATTTCTTGTTAAAAATTTAAAAAATTCTTATTTCACAGCAACAGTCTCGGCTGTCTAAATTTTGATGAGTTTATTTATTTGAAAATTTTTATCGTATGTTTGCCAGTAAGTTTTTTATTTAAATATAATTTTTTAAAGTGCAATTTGTTAATAAACGTTTATTTTAAATAAATTTTACAGGTGGATAATCCATTATTTTTCATTAACAACTTTTATTTTTTTTACATTTTTATTCGCAATCTTAAGAATTACCGCCTATTATGAATATTGCGGTGTGAGATAATACAAATGGAGAAACATTTTATATGTATATAATTTCTCCTCACAAAAATTTTTTATTTATTCAATTATAAAAGAATATTATAAAATACAAATCTATCATTTATCTATCTTGTTTAATATGATTTTTTTAACATTAAAAAATTATTTAGATAAATTTATTTTTTTAATTTATTAGGAATTAATGTAATGACAAATTTTTATTCATTTGTGAAATTATTTCATGTCCATTTTGAACCAATGTCATTAGCCTCAATTGGGTAAAATTGTCTTAATTTTTTAATAAATAGTTTTTATGATTAAGTTATTTAAGTCGTTTATTTTATTATTGTTGCCTTCTTTATTTTTTAATGTCTATTAATAAAATGTTAATAATTATAACCTTTTTTATACATTTATTTTGAAGTATTAACTTTTCAATTTGCTAGTATTCTTTTTCTTTTAACTATGAAATTTTTTTATTATCTATATTCAAATTGTCTTTATCTTGGTGTCTCAATGAGATTTTTTAAATTTAAAGATAGCTATATATATTTTTTATTGCTAACAAACTTTATATATGCATATATATAAAAAAAATATTTTAATTATAACAAATAAAATATTTCTCGTAATCTGGAAATTTTCTTTACATTTTGGATTAGAAGATTGGCTACTTAAAATTTATGCTTCAAAAATATCGTTAAGAAAATTTTATTCAATATAATTTTTGTTTTTGAATAAGGAAAATATAATTTAATAAGGAATTTTAAAATCACTATTACTTTCTAATCTTTATACTTCGTATTTTAACCATAACGAATGATAGTTTTTAATTGTTTCAAGTCAATTCAATTCATTCACCTACTGTGCTATCAGGATGCGCCAAATTCAGCGAAGTTTTGGCTGTAATGAAATTTCTAATTGCTATTGAAAAGTGCGGATTCCATATCGCGATCATTGAGGCGTCTTAATTACAAGAAAAAAATTCATTGAATTTATTTTTTAATATCAGAAACAACATTTTTAACAAACATTCTATAAGCTAAACAAGGACGTTCCCAGGATTTCCAGGATTACGGCTTGGGGGGTGGCACCCAGCCCCTGTGCGACGATTTCTAAGCGATTTTGAGCCATTTAGCAGATTTTCATCAAAAAATTGTTATTTTTGAAAAATTGCGAAATTTTTGAAAAATTTGTGTGAGCCTAGGTCTGGGGGAGGGTTACCACCAAGGAAACTGAAAAATCAACAAAATTACTATTTTTGCATAAAAATTTAGGATGCAAGGGGGCCTTGGAGGGGGGGGGGGATACAGAATAAATGTAATACAATTACGATTTGTTAAGGATATTTTACTAAATGGGATTGAATTTCATCATGGCAATTTTGTACATTGCTTGTTCGTTGATTCTTTTTAATGACATTAGCACTTTTTAATTGTTTGAAATTTTGAAATTAAGCATAGTTTTTATTCATTTATATGAGATTTTAGTTTTCCAACTTGCTT
>SIJG01000062.1:136231-167937 GCA_023374025.1 Heterodera schachtii | reverse complement strand
GAGGATATAGTTCAGTTTGCCCCCCCCCCTCTTTTTTCAAAAATATGTTTTCAAAAGTCATAAAAACATGTCTTATTGGGTTTTCGGGTCGCTGATCACGAATATGACATTCTTTTATTGAAGTCTGGTTTTTATGACTTTTGAAAACAGAAAAAATTTGAAAAAGGGGGGGGGGACAAACTGAAATATTACCAAATTGAGTTTCTCTTAGCTTTATGAAAATAGGTCTTTTAAGATATTTTGGCTTCTGTCCTACAAGTTTTTAGCTTATCCCTAGTCATCACTGATTATATCCCCACTCCGCCTTATTTTGTGATGCGTGGAGTCGTACGAATCATCGAAAGTGCCGGAACTACAAGCCCTCGGTTTTCCGCCTCTTCGATTGACATCCTTTGCCGCCCTCGAACGAAATGCACAACATTGCCATCATTTCCGTCTAGGTTAGGAATACGGATGCATTAATTTTCAAAAACATTTTCCTCAATCAGGCTAATTCAGCTGAACAATGATAAAAATTTTGAAATATGCGTCTCAGAGCGGCGCACGTAAAAAGGCACCGAGAAAAAAAATTTGCAGCTAAGAGTTTGAGTTTCAAAAATCTCGAAAAAATTGTACAAAAATTTTGTAACTATATAATTCTTTAATTTAAATTGTTTATGACAATTTTTGAACGGTAATTGTCCACTGTCCGAATTTGCCCACCTTGAAAATTTTGAGAAGTTTAGCTTTAATGGCCTCATTGAAGCTTAACAACTGAGGTCCCACTTCACATCTGAAATCCTTCATTTCAAACACAGTGTTGCGAACGCGATGCCGCAGAAGGTCCTTCTCGTATGCTTCATGGAAACAGAAGTGCTTCACACCCTCGCCACAAGTACTTCCAGCGACGACAATTCCATTCGGCAGCAAAAGTTCTTTCTCCAATGCCTTTCTTATCGAAAAAACGCCTCCGGCCAATGAAATGTGCCGCAGGTCTGGGTCAAGAAGCCCGGAAGCAATCGCTCTAAGCAGTGCGTGACGGTTGGCACCACTTCGAAACTGTTCGCTCACATCCAAAAGGTGTCCGTCGTTCCGGTCCAAAAATCTTAAAGGGAAATATTGTTAACAAAATTGTATAGGTGATAAAGAAAATTGAAATGTTTAATGAAACCCAAGAAACATTAAAAATTATTGGGTACTTGTTTAAAGATTTTCAAAAAATAAATTTTTAATTTTTTAAAGAAAACTTTTAGGGGTTTTAGGGTTGGGAAATTAACAAGTACCAAGTATTGTTAAAATCGTAAATCTAAAATTTGACCAAAACGAAACTATTTTTAAAATTAGTTTAATTTGCATTTTTGGCCGAAAATCCTATTTAGGTATTTAGAAACTTTTTCGCCACTTACATTTCAGTGCATGATCCAAGTCCATCGGCGTCACTTTTAGAGCCCCCAATTTTACCAACCGATATACAACTTCGGAAGAATGAAATTTTTAAAGGCACTTCTGAATTTTTACACAATTTTTGGCATTTTTTTGAGGGTTAAAGCCATTTTTGGCAGTTTTTAAGGCATATGGCGTAAAAATTTATTTTTTGCGACATAAATACTCAAGTCTTAGAAAATTTTCTGAGAAATCCAGACCTGCACAAGGCCTGAGACAAACAAAAATTAGGACATGGATAATGGATCTGAGCCGAAAATTTAAATGGAATGAACTCAATTTTGTATGTATTTTAAAATTTTTACCAATATTAACTTTCTTGTTAATAATCAACTTCTAAATACCAAATTATCGGATAGAAAAATTTTCTTTTTCAATTATTTTAAATTAATTTTCAAAATTTGAAATTTTTTTTATACAAATGGAAAAAATACAAATTTCCAATAAACATAAAAGCTATACCGATCGAAAGATAAATTGGTTAAATTGATAGTGTGCAATAAACAGTTGGAAGAAATGGAAATGAATCAGTGAAATATGGACAATCAAAAAGGGCCCCGGGAAAATGCGTCAGTGGAAAATGAGTCATCGAAAAAACGTCATGGAAAATGCGTAATAGAAAATGCGTCAGTGAAAATTGCGTCAAAGAAAATGCGTCAGACGCATTTTGCGTTCACGTCAAAAATGATCAAATTTTTTGGCACTCCATAAAAACAAATGACCCATTTTTAATTCCTAATTGTGGCATTGTGCCGGAATTCGAAACACCGCCGCGGGCACAATTCAGCATAATTGTCCCACAATTACGGTCATTAGCATGTTCAAATGCCGCTTTAATTTTCTCCTTCAATATTATCCCAGTGTCCGTGCTGTTCACCCAAACTGTGTATAGTTTATCGTTATGTTTAACCATAATACAAAATTCATCGGATGTCACATAAATGGTGTGCCCTTTTTTAATGCCATAATTGTTCATTGTTTTCCGGTGATCAAGCACATAGGCAAATGCGTTGTTTTGTCTCAGTGTTTGTAGTACGGACGAAATGCCAAACTTTTCTTCGATCTTACTCATCAAATTTGCAACTGTGTCCGTTTTTTTCACATTAACAGTGAAAATGGCACCCAAGTCATTTAACTGTTTCCCATCCACCATCAAGTAAATTCGAAACTCATCGTCAGCAACGGATGACGGCATCATCATCATTACCATCATCAGCATGATAAGCATTGTCATAAGCCTAGGTGAAATGCCAACGGAGAACAGTGAAAAGCCAAAATGATTCTTCATTGGGAATTTGAAGGAAATTTGAAGGAATTGGAGCGGGTAATTAGGAATTAATGAATGGTGTGTGGGAGTTGTTGCTTCACACTGTCAAGAGAGCCTTTTATGGGGCCGAATTATAGTGAAATATTGATTGGCAAATAAGTGATCACTTTAATTTGACATAATTAAAGTGAATTATTGAATTGAAAATGGAATGATCATTTAATTTGACGTAATTAAAGTGAATTATTGAATTGGCCAATGAACAAAAAAAGTTCGTCGCCAGAGGCGAGAAAACTCTGCCGATAAAGTGGTCAAAATTTCAAAATTCTCATCTTTTAAAGATTCCTTACAAAGTGAAGAAAACTGAATATTTTTTGAAAAGAAAATATGTATACATATGGATTTATAATTATTATTTAAAATGAATTTTTATAAAATTTTAATGACCTGTTTATTTCATGAAAATAATTAATTTAAAGAAATAAAATTTCTCAAATAATTTGTAAAAATTAAAAAAAAAATTTTAAAATATTAATTACTGAAATTTTTGTCTTCATAAATTTTTTCAAATATTTTTTTATTTGCTTTGAAACTTAATGAAAATATTTTTATTTTAATAATAGTAAATTCTAAACTATTATAACTAGGGTTCGAAGTTGTATGCACTAAAAAGTCCCCCAAATATGCCCTAAAAACCAGAAAAATGCCCAAATATGCACTAAAATATGCCTTAAAAATTATCTAAATGATTTTTAACCCTCAAAAAATGCCAAAAATTGCCTATAAATTAAGAATTAACTTTGAAACACCAAAACAGGGACTAAGGAGCATTTTTTTAGACAATTACAAAAATATTGAATTTCTAATTTTTTGAATTTTTATTATATGCTACAACAAAAGTACATTTTCTATATAAATAATTTTTTTCCTTAAGTTCTTACAGAAAATTAAAAATTCTCTTTTTTAGGGTTTTTCTTGGTAAAGTTATTACTAGGGCTGCAAAAAATATGGATCTAAAATCGCAAAAATGGCCATAAAATGACCAAAAATCGCAAAATATGGACATAAAATTGCAAAAATATGGATATAAATTTTTCTAATTGAGACTATAATTTCTCAGAATTTCTAAAAATTCACTAAATGTAAAGTAAAACTTTTATAATAGTTACATATTGCATTAAAAATTGCTTTAGAAGAAAAAACACACGATAAAGCTAAATTTACGAATTTTTAGCGAAAAATCAACCCGAAAAGCGAAAATTTCTCTGATGAGGGCTGTTCTAATAGAGGTTTTTTGAAAAAATGCCAAAATATGGACATTAATCGCGAAATATGGAAAAATATGGATATAGAAATCCATCCTAGAAACTTCAAACCAATCTAAAAACATGCTTTTCGTGCATTTCAGGCCTCCCATAATGCAGTAAAAAAAAATGGATTTCCATATAATTTGCAGCCCTAGTTATTACGGTGCTATGTCGTTATATAAAAACCATCAAAAAGGGCGTTATACATATAAAAAACCATCAAATGGAAATTTTCAACAAAAAACTGCCCATAAAATTTGTCAAAAGTCAACTAAATTAGACATTCTTGGTATCACTTCGATAGCCCTAACATTTCTCTATTAGATCATCTATTTTTCAAAAAATTTGGTCAAGTTTTAGCAAAGTTATGGCTAAAAGTACACAAGGTACCAAGTTTGCACACATTTTTGGCCATAAATTTTTTTAAACTCAATAAAATTTTTTGAAATTTTGCAGGCTAATGAGGACACGTAGGGCTATCGAATAACAGCAAGAAAATAAAAAATCTAAGAAATTTATAACGGACATTTTTTCTTTAGACATTAAAAAATATTGATCGTCAAAAATTCTGATCAAAACTTTCTCAGAACCAACAAAATTAATAAGCAGAAGATCGAGAAAATTAAAGAATTTGGTAACTTCCCATTTAAAAGGCAAACACTGAGATGGTACTCAAATGGCCCTGTGCTCTATAACAGTAATAAAACCATGGAAGATTACGGTATTAAAAAAGGCGATCTTATTATCGTGTCATGGGATGAATTTAAAATTTTCGTGCAATATGAAGGGAAAAAGCATTCATTTGTGGTGAATGCAGTGGACACTGTGCAAAATTTGAAAGACAAAATCAAAAAAATAACTGGCATTCCGCGCGAAAAACAAGTGTTGAGCCGCGACTCGGATAGTCATTTGGTGCTTTACAAGGTGCTGAGTCGTTATATAAAAACCATCAAAAAGGGCGTTATATAAAAAACCATCAAATGAAAATTTTCAACAAAAAACTCTCCATAACTTTTGTCTAAGTAAACCAAATTAAACATTCTTGGTATTATTCGATAGCCCTAACATTTCTCTATTAGCTCACCTAAATTTCAAAAAATTTTGCCAAGTTTGAGCAAAGTTATGGCCAAGAGTACCCAAGGAACCTGGTTTTCAAATATTTTTGGCCATAACTTTTTTGAAACTTGACGAAATTTTTTGAAACTTAGGTAAGCTAATAGGGAACAATTAGGGCTATAGAATCATATTAAGAAACCAAAAAATCTTAACAACTTATACCGTAAATTTTTTCATTTGGCATAAAATAATTTTGATGATCAAAAGTCTGATAAAAACACAAACATTCTTAGAACGAACAAAGTAAAGTGATCATGATAACATTCGATAGCCCTATGTTTCCTCTATTAGCCTGCAAAATTAAAAAAAATTTGATTATGATTCAAAAAAGTTATGGCCAAAAATGTTTGAAAACCAGGTTCCTTGGGTACTCTTGGCCATAACTTTGCTCAAACTTGGCCAAATTTTTTGAAATTTAGGTGAGCTAATAGAGAAATGTTAGGGCTATCGAATAATACCAAGAATGTTTAATTTGGTTTACTTAGACAAAAGTTATGGAGAGTTTTTGTTGAAAATTTTCATTTGATGGTTTTTTATATAACGCCCTTTTTGATGGCTTTTATATAACGACATAGCACCCTTTACAATAAACAAAGAATTGGCAATTGCGGATTTACGAAAGATGGTACCGTTTTCTTGTCTTTGGATTTTCAAATTGAAGTGATTAAATTAGATAAAGGCACGTCATACTTTAAAGTTACGGGCACCGACACTGTGCAAAGTTTGAAGGACCGCATCAGGCAGCAGAAGGGAACGGCATGGGACTGTGAAAAGGGAGGAATAAAACTGATCAAATCCGATGCCACTGAACTTGGGACCAATGAGAAAACATTGGAATTTAACGGCATTGGACCTGGCGATAAGCTTTGGTGTATTAATTAATGCATTGTTGTGCTTTTTGGTGCCGGGGGGGGGGGGCGGCCGGGAAAGGCACATAAATTTTAGGTAAGGTACGTTTAGCGGACCGCCATTAGCTGACCAGGGTACATTAGCGGATCTCCACCAGAGTACCATTGGAAAATTGCCAATGAGCGGACAAAATTTTTCAAAAAAATTTTTGTCATAAAAATTTCAAACAATTTTGAAGCTTCAACTTCGAAGCTCAAAAACCCGCCGATGTTTTCCAAGCTTAAGCAGAATTTTAGAGCATAATTTGATAACTGATTGTCAAATTACAAATTTACTGCTTTGAAGTTAATTTAGAAAAATTAAAGTGTTTTAAATCCTTTTTTTGGCTATGTATCTGTCTATATTTTTTTCAATGGTCACTTGCTTTCGCTTACAATGTTATGCATTATTTTTTTCGATTTTTTGCATAAATTTTTTTCGGACTTTTAAATATCGATTAATTTTTTAAAAAGAATTAATTAAATTACATTAATTTCACAAAACCTACCATTTTTCTCAACCTGGATATACTACCTTGGATAAATGGAATCTTTAATTTTCGAAAAAAAGTTTCTTTTTAAAAATTAAATAAAAATTAATTAATTCTAAATTGAAACAATAAACTCAGTTGAAAATTTGATTTAATTAATTATAAATAGATTGGACTTATAAATATTTGATTAGACTCATCAACTCTAATTGGACTCATAAAACTTGAAGCTTCTACGTTGACTTTTATTATGCCTTTCTTTCTTTTTCGGGATTTTCGTGCCTTCAATGCCTTTTTTGGCATTTTGCCGTTTTGGTGCCTTTTTGGCGTATTTTTCGAAAAATTCCATTGAAAATGCAATAAAATCGGGAAAATACACCCCTAAGAATTGAAAAAAAAATGTTTAATTTGGAGCCAATTAAATCGATGTTCATTAGAGTTCCGGTTAATTTGTTCACTGCATTTTTGTGCGACAGAATAATCAACGAAATTTTGCAAAAACATAAAAGTAAAATTGTGAATTGTCCAATCAGTGTTTTGGAAATGCCAAAATTGATCGGGAAAATGATGAATCAAAAAGGGCAGCAGCCTAGTCGATGATCCGCGGGGGTTCGCCAATTCTCGATTGTTGACTGATCACACTGATACAGTAGCCGGGGCGGTGCGGGCGGTGGGCAGTGGTCTGAAAGCCGGGCAATAACTAGAGACCGGATTTTAAGTTTTTAAACTATTTTTTTTGCGGCTTAGTTATGGTGAGAGAAGCTCAAAAATAGCATTTTCTCCGAACAGTTTTCGATTTAGAGCGACTTTTTAGCAACTATTTTCAACTCTTTTGGCGTTTTTTTGAGAATAGCTCCTATTTTGGCATTTTCAAATTTTTAGCAACTATTTTGGCATTTTTTCCAAAAATTTCATAGCAAAAATGCAATAAAAACGAAAAATACACCCTTAAGAATCGATCCCAAAAAATTTTAAAAATATACCCCTAAAAATTGACCAAAATTTCAGAAAATATTCCCCTAAGAAATGAAAAATTTTCTCAAAAATTCGTCTGCAAAATTATTTATTTATTTTATTGAGCAATTGCAATTGTGCGGGCGAAATTGATAAAAAAAATTAGTCACTTTTGGAATTTTGTGCATAAAAACACTGGATTTTTTTCAATTTTTAACACCTATTTTCGCAACTATTTTGGCATTTTTTGGCAACTATTTTAGTAACTACCGTATTTGCTTTAATTATCCCCCATGGGGGATTATTTTTCAACCTCCTCGTAGACTGGGGGATAATTGGAGATTGGGGGATTATCATAGAGGGATTATTCTTCAAACGCCTCCTAGACTGGGGGATAATTGGAGATTGGGGGATTAATGGAGATTGGGGGATAATTAGAGCAAATACGGTATTTTGGATTTTTTAGCAACTAAAAATCCGGTCTTTAGCAATAACACATTTTAAATTCAATTTGTAACTAACTAACTCTCTGTGATTCGTAGAAAAATCCGTTACACTAGTGGTTATGGAAAATTGGATATTTGTATTATAAAAAATATTTCATTTTAGTTTTATTGCCATTTATTAATTTTATTGATCTATTCAATTTGCAATTTATAACATATGCATAATCCATGCCAATTTTTTAGAAATAAAAATGCCCAATGTAAGTGGTGCCATGACAGTGGAAAAGCAGCAACCACCCCTCACATTCATTCATTCAATATTACCCTACCAATCTTTCCAATTGCCACCAATTTTCCACAAAATGAATTATTTGGGCTTTTCACTGTTCGCCGCTTTTTGCATTTCTGCTGTATTTCCAATTAAAAATTTTAAAATTTTGATCAACTACAAAAGAGGGGATGAAAGAGATACAGTACACCGTTTGTGTGAAGGACACGGACACTGTGGCAACATTGAAGCAAAATATCCAAAATGAGACCGGAATTGAGGTCGAAAGACAAACATTGAAATTCCAAAAGTCAGACGTGAGTGTGACTGAGCTTGAGGACAATGAAAATTTGGTCTTTTATGGCATTGTGCCAAAATCAACCATTCACTTCATTTGTGGCACTGTGCCAAAATTGACCATTCACTTATACACTGAGAAATTTAAAATTTTGGTGAACTACAAAAGAGGGGATGAAGCGAAACAGTACACCGTTTGGGTGAAGAGTGAGGAAACTGTGGCAACATTTAAGCTAAAAATCATGGCGAGGATGCAAAATGAGTTTAAAATTCAGTTCCAAAATCTTGGGCTCAGCTGCAGCCCAACTGTTGAAGCAACTGTCAAAGCTAAGGACGGGCTTAATGACGACTCTAAAACAATGAAACAATATGGCATCAATGAGGGAAAAGCCATTTACATTTTGCATGCTTTTCAAGAGAGATCGGGATGGGATAAGACCAAAGGGATAAGCCGCTTCGAATTGGTGCATTATGAGAACAAAGCAGCAGAGAACGAAACACAACAAGCGCAAAGATCAACAAACATTAACAATACGCAATCCCATGGAGAAGATGATGCTAGAAAAAAACAGTTTTCGAAATCCGAGATCGACTGATCAGCCTCCACCAGGCCCGTATCTAGGGGGGGGGGGGGGGGGGATGGGGGGGGGGGCACGTGCCCCTCCCGAAATAAAAAATCAAAAATTTTTCAAGCAAAATTTGGCAAATTTTCTGAAAACTTTGCACATTTTCTTATCATTAGGGTTATAAATTATATGGATTAACATATTTTTTCTGCGCATATGCTATAAAGAAAGGGGCTCAAAAATAGCATTTCTGCGTTAAAATTTTTTGATTTGGTGAAGGTTTTTAGTCCATATAAATCCATATTTTTGGGGTTTTGGGGAATAAATCCATATTTCGCCATTTTTGCGTTTTTAGTCCATATTTTGGCCATTTTTGGCAAATTTTCATAAGAAAAATGCAAAAAAAGCGAAAAATACACCCCTAAAGATCGACTTTTTTGGAAGTTTTTAAAAAATACACCCTTAAAAATCGAAATTCAATAATTGACCATAATTTTGTCAAATTAAACTGATCATTCAATTGCCAATTCAATAAGTGACAATAATTTTGCCAAATTAAGTGATCATTCAATTGCCAATTAAATAATGACTATAATTTTGCCAAATTAAGTGATCATTCAATTGCCAATTAAATAATGACTATAATTTTGCCAAATTATGAGTGATCATTAGAGTTGTAAATTATATGGATTAACATATTTTTTCTGCGCATATGCTATGAAGAAAAGGGCTCAAAAATAGCATTTCTGCGTTAAAATTTTTTGATTTGGTGAAGGTTTTTAGTCCATATAAATCCATATTTTGGGGGTTTTGGGGAATAAATCCATATTTCGCCATTTTTGCGTTTTTAGTCCATATTTTGGCCATTTTTGGCAAATTTTCATAAGAAAAATGCAAAAAAGCGAAAAATACACCCCTAAAGATCGACTTTTTTGGAAGTTTTTAAAATACACCCCCTAAAAAAAAGAATTTTTTCGAAATTTCGGAAATTTTTTTAGTTATTTTGTCCACTTCCGAAAATTTTCGCTGAAAACAGAATGAGGTTATTACAAAAATTTTGGGTTGTATTTGATTCGCAATTGTGAAGCTAGAATTTAATAAAAATCGGCATTTTTTAAATGTTAAACCCATTTTTTGGCTGTTTTTAGTGTATTTTTAAGTCTGTTTTAACAAATATTGAATATAAATACATTTTCGGAATTTTTTATGGTTTAAAAGATATATTTTGGCAGTTTTTAGTCCATATTTTGGTCCATATTTGGCCATTTTTGAGGTTTTTAGTCCATATTTCGGGCTTTTTTAGTCCAAATTTTATGTCCATATTTGGCGTTTTTTAGTCCATATAATTTATAACCCTACTTATCATATTGCATTTAATTTTGCAAAAATTTTTCCCGGCGGCGCCTATCGGCACCGCCGGGCCCCAATTAGACCATTATTTTTTGAAAATTTGAGCCCAAAATGGAAAAATAGAGTGCTTTTTCGGCGCAAAACCGCTAGTATTTTTGTTTTTTTTTTTGCTCCGCGCTGAAGATTTTGAAAATAACACTAGTACAAAAAAAAAAAAAATTTTTGGCCCGAAGCAAAAAAAAAAAAAAATTCGGGTGCCCTCCCCGAAATTTTTTTTTCTGGATACGGGCCTGGCCTCCACCCCTAATCCGACTGATCACCCCCACGCCACCCAGATTTCCCATTGTAAATTGTTGGTTGTCAAATTTCAAAAATTCATTGTTTTAAAAACTATGTTATGCTAAATAATTACACAGAAACTATCATTATTAGGGAACGGATTGTTAGGTGCTAAAATCCTGAAATATGTACAAAAATAGATTTGGCAAAAAAATGCAAAATAGATGCTAAAATAGGTGTTAAACAATGGAAAAATCCAGTGTCTTTATGCACAAAAATTCCAAAAGTAAATAATTAAGAAAAATAAAATTAAACAAATATATAAAATTTAAATTATTTTTAAATTTTATCCGAATTTTAAAATCCAATTCCAAAGCATTGGGCTCAGCTGCAGCCTAACTGTTGAAGCATCTATCAAGGCTAATGACCGGTGATTTATATTATCAAATAAACTGATCACACAATTGTCAATTCACTAATTGAGTAGAAGCCACCAATTTTACCCCTCCCGCATTTTTCATTCAAAATTATCCCCTCAATTTTCTTTAAATTTCTACCGAATTTCCAAATGGAGAAGCATTTTGGCTTTTCACTGTTCTCCCTCCGTTGGCATTGCTGCAGGACTAATGGCAACGCGCCTGTTTTTCGATGCTATCATCTGCTGACGGCAATGAAATGTTCGTGATGACAGTAGATGAACCATTCATTGTTCACCGAGCATTATTGCGATTTTATCACCATTGAAGTGGAGAATAGCAAGATCAATGGTGGCAGATTTGAAGAGGAAAATCCAACAAAAGATTGGCATTCCGCATGAAAGACAAGGGTTCACCCTCGTTTGGGCGCCGCTCGTTTGGGCGCCAGCCCAGTTTTTGGACTATAACTTTTTTCTTTGTCAACCAAATCTAACATTGTAGGTATCATTCGATAGCCCTTCAGATTCTCTCTATTAGCCTGCAAAATTTCAAAAAATTTCATTATATTTAAAAAAAAGTTCGAGCCAAAAAAGTTGGCAAATCGGGTTGTATGAATTCTTCTAGCCATAACTTTTTTGAAAGTTAACGAGATTTTTCGAAATTTTGAATGAAAATAGAGAACACTTAGGGCTTTCGAATGATACGAACAATGTTAGATTTGGTTGACAAAAAAAAAGTTATAGTCCAAAAACTGGGCTGGCGCCCAAACGAGCGGCGCCCAAACGAGGGTGTCCCAAAGACAAACACTGAAAGATAACAATTCATATGCCATTAGCAGGGCTCGCAAGTGTCCTTTTTTTAAAGATTTGTACTTTTTGGAGGGTCCGGATCTTTAAAATTTAAAATGTCCTTTTTTTAAAGATTGTCCTTTATTTTAGGCTTCCACAAACTTTTAAAAAATTTTTGTGCTTAATGATTTATTTAGCTGATTTAATTGCTACCAAAACTCCCAATTTTCAAAAAAATTTTTCCGGCGGCGCCTATCGGCACCGCCGGCAACCAAAAACTTGTCTTTTTCTTAAAAAATTGGCACAAAATCGTAAAAATTTGTAATTTTTGGTGAAATTCTGTTAACAAATAGTGTAAATTGCCCAAAATGCCTTAAAGAACAGAATTTCTAACAGAAATTTTTTAATTAAAAATAAAATTATTTTGATCACCCAAAATTCTGATCAAAACTTTCTCACAAACAATAAAATTAAGAAAGCTTGATATCATTCGAAAGCCCTAAGTGTCCTCTCTTAGCCTGCAAAATTTCAAAAAATTTAATTGGGTATAAAAAAAGTTATGGCCAAAAAAGTATGAAAACCCGGTGCCTTGGGTACGTTTGGCCATAACTTTGCTCAAACTTGGCCAAATTTTCTAAAATTTAGATGGGCTAATAGAGAAATGTTAAGGCTATCGAACAATACCAAGAATGTCTAATTTGGTTTACCTTGACAAAAGTTATGGACAGTTTTAGGTTGACATTTTTCATTTGATGGTTTTTTATATAACGCCCATTTTGATGGTTTTTATATAACGACATAGCACCGCACCACCGGACCGCCCCCCCCCCCCACTTTTTCAAATTTTTTGAGAAAAAAGCGCCGCAAAAAAGTTCATATGCGATGAAATGAGAAAAATGACCAGCGAAAATAAAAATAAAATATTCAATTTTTACGAAAAATTACGTTTCCTTCGCGCTACTATTAATTGTAGAAAAAATCTTTATTTTGGGGTCAAAATTTTAGTTTTAGCCTCGTTTGTCCTTTTTTTGTAAAAAAAAACTTGCGAAAAATGCGTCAGTGATAAATGCGTTGGTGAACATTTTAAAGCACTATAAAACAATGTAAACCTTTTTTTTTCATTTGAATTACCTACCATTTCCATTTAACTACATAAATTTCTGTTTTTAATTTTGAATTTTAAATTGCTTTCTAAGAATTTTTCATTTATATATTTTTAGATTTTATTGCATTGAGAAGCTTGAAGGTAATTAACTAGTTGCCAAATTACCTTAATTAATGAGGCAATTAAGGGTTGCACAGCCAATGTGTCAATGTGTTGTAACATCCCATCTCCCCTATAGGTTAAAAGAGTCAACTCCGTCTCACAATCAGCCAAGTTTAAAAAGCCATACCTAATTGTTTTAATCGTTGCTAAAATCCTAAGAATTTGTATATAAATAATTGTCTAAAAAATTTTGCAAATTAAAGTAAAGCTTGTTATGCCAAATTAAGGTGATCACTCAATTATTGCCAACTCAATAATTCACGATATTTGCCAAGTTGAAGTAATTCACCTAATTAATAATTCAATAATTCGCTTAATTTGCCAAACGTACGTGATTATTTAATCTTTAATTGAATATTTGAGTAGAATTCATCGCATAAAGGGGGATCCCTTGACAAGAGCGAATCTTAACAGTCCTACCTACATCCTTCACACTAATTCATTCACTCAGATTAATTACCTAGCCTCATTCTTTGAAATTGCCACCAAATTCTCCAAAATGAAGCAATTTGGCCTTTCACTGTTCCCTGTTGCCATTTCAGCTGGGCTAATGACAATGCTTCTGCTGCTGATTATAATGCCATCATCCACTAATGGCATTGAAATTACAGTGATGGCTGAACAAAAGATCACCAAAGAAAGCAATCTGATCAATGTTGTGGTAAATGGCTTAAGCACTGTGAAAGAGTTGAAGGAGCAAATCAATGAAAAGATTGGAATTGAGCCTGAAAAACAAACACTGAAACTCAAACAAACGGTCCAGAAATGGAAGACGAAAAAAGATTGACAGATTATGGCATTGGAAATGGCACAACCATTCATTTATCCTTTGAGAAATTGCAAATTTTTGTGAAATATAAAAATGGAGATGAAGCGGAAGAGTACACCGTTTGGATGAACGGCACGGACACAGTGAAAATATTGAAGCAAAAGATGAACAATTGTAGTGGAATTGAAGTAGAAGGACAAACACTCAAACTCAAAAAGTCAGGTGGCAGTGTGGAGCTTGAGGACGATAAAAAATTGGACTTTTATGGCTTTGTGCCTAAATTAGCAATTCATTTATCCATTGAAAAAATTCAAATTTTTGTCAAATATAAAAAAAATGGGGATGATGAGAAAGAGTACACCGTTTGGGTGAAGGACATGGATACTGTGGCAACATTGAAGCAAAAGATCATGGAGAAGACCGGGATTGAGACCGGACAACAAACATTGAAATTCCAAAAGTCAGATGGGAGTGTGACTGAGCTTGAGGATGTTAAGAAATTGATCTTTTATGGCATTGTGCCAAATTCAACCATTCGCTTATCCACTGAGAGCTTTAAAATTTTGGTGAAATATAAAAAGGGGTATGAAGAAGAGAAACAGTACACCGTTTGGGTGAAGGACATGGACACTGTGGCAACATTGAAGCAAAAGATCATTGCGATGATGCAAAATGAGTTTAATACTTTGATCGAAGACATAGGGCTAAGCTGCAGTCCAACTGTTGAAGCAACTGTCAAAGCTAAGGACAGGCTTAACAACGACTCGAAAACAATGGAAGAATATGGCATTAAAGAAGGAAAATGCATTTACATTTTGCATGCTTTTGTACAAAGACCGGAAGGGGACAACACCAGAGAAAAAAGCCAGTTCGAACTTGTGTATTATATATAACAACACCATGGAGAAGATGATGGACGAGAAATAAGTGCAAAATTTGTCGAGACTCGAGACCGACTGATTCTCGGCCGGCCACCCCCCTCTGGTTTCCCATTGCTAATTATAAGCGGTTCGTTGGGTAAAATTACAAAAATTTCATTAGCTTTCAAAAAATTTGGTGCTTTCGAACCGTCTTCCAGGTTTTTCATGAAATTATTCTATAATTGGCTCTCTCTTATAATGATATAATCATAATCTTTGCTGTTTTACCATTGGGAATTAGTTGTCTCTTTCTCATTTAAATTTTTTTCAATTACTTTTCAATTTGTCTCGTTTTGTAAATTTCACTTTTTAAATTTTTATGGATAAATTTAAAAAATAATTTTTTTTTTTCAATGAATTTTAAAGTAAAATATAGAGCAGTCCGAAGGTTTCGGAATAATTTCATATAGTCCAGAGCCAAAACTGGACGAAATATATATCAATCGACGTCTATCGGTCTGTAATTGAAAAAATCCGAAAAAAAAATATTAGGCAACCAATCCCTAAAGAGTTAAAGACCCGGCACTGAAATGGTCAAATGCCTTTGGGACTGAACCGTCCACAAACTTAAAATGCAAGAAATTGCGATAAAAATTGGTATCAATCGATTCCTCATGGCTTTTTACAATTCTTAGGGGTGCCGTTTACAAATGCGCATTTTTTTTTGATTCTCAAAATGTGATTTTTATGCCACCTTGGTAAAAACTTATGTTTAAAAAAAACATTTTCATTTCATTTGTGTCCGTTATTTTTTTGTTCATTTTTTCCCCTCCATGTCTTCGTCGTCCATCCTCCGTCCGTGTCCAAGTCCAAGTCCATCTCCAAGTTCATGTCCAAATCCAAGTCCATGTTCATTTCTCTCTTCCTCCTCCCCCTCCTCTTCCTGCTCATCGATGTTTTGGTTGTTGTTGTTGTTGTTTCCGCTTCTCATCCGTGCCAATGGTGTTGCACAGCAATACGTTTTCATGTAGCTTAATGTGCACCTGAAAAAATTAATTATTAATTTTTATTTTAAAATAAAAATAATAATTATTTTATCTTTTGATTTAAAATATTTTTATTAAATTCAAAACAATTGAAATTTGTAATTAAAAAAATTTGTGAATAAAGCGAATAAAATCATACATATAAATAAATTATCTTTTTAAATTTGTGTCACCTTTTCGAGCAGCATTCCGTTGCAATTCCACTCTTTTGGTGGTGCCAAAAACTGAAAAAATATGTAAAATTTTCAAAAAATTAACCACAAATTATACTAATAAATGCAGCACCAAATAAAGTTTAATGGCCTGATAAGCGCCTGAGATTTCAATGCCAAGGCAAATATAAATGCCACAAATGCCAGAAACATTAGTGCCAAGGCATATAAATGCCAGAAATGTTAATGCCTAGGCATATATACTTGCCAGCTCAGTACCACTACAGTATTCGTGACCAAATAGGTACTGAAAAGTACGATAGCCAAACCCTTACTTTTGTAGGGGTAACTGCCACGCTTTGCCCATCTCAGTCCCTCTTGACCTGCCGGCGAGGAGTTCAAATGCTCTTCCGCTTCTGCTTCTTCTTCTCCGTCATGTGCCCAATCAGTCGGCGCCGATGGCACCACCAAATGATGCCTTAGCATTGCTTCCGATTGTCGTCCCACAAATTTCTCGTCATTTCGCCCATTGGGGGCCATCAAAATTTGGGCAAAGTCCACAGGCAGTGAGGAGGACGAGGTCGACCCTTTGGGGGACCAATTAATTAATTTATATATAGTATTTTTGTACAAAGGCGGGGGGGAGGGGGGGAGGCGGAAGGAGCTACCCGTTTGAGTCCCAAATCAGTAATCAAATTTTTAAAAAATTTTGATCAGAGTACTAATTTTGGTCAGGCCGACATCTTTGGCCTCATCTCATTATACACGAGAATGAGATCGGTTGACTTTATTTCGGAGGTTGTTGCCTGATCTGACTTACATACTTTCTAAATATGTCATGTAACATTTTTTGATTAAAAATGATCACATTTTCAAAAATTAGCCGAATCTGGATATCGGGGCCGGATTTTATGGTTAAATATACAATCCTTCGGGAGCTGATCCGGGTGCATTTTCAAAGATTGCCCGTATCTGGATTAGCAACGGATCCCATCATGACAAATGCTGACAGGATCCGGTGCTGATCCGGTTGTTTGTTGCAAGGAAATGTGTGTATTTTAGCCCAATAAGGTGCATATACGATTTCTCAGTGCCTAAACTGAGGCTTTTTTAAGCCTCGGGCGAAATTTTCAAACATTTCTTGATCACACCGTTTCCATATTCTCGAAGCATTTCCACTCACTTTCTTCGTCAACACAAATCCACCGCACAATTGCTGCTTGCAAATGGCGTTCAACATCTGTGAACAAAAAAATGAAGCATTTGTCAATCTTCTAGAACATAAAAGTTTATATACTCGCCCGCCGGTGGGATTCGAACCCAAGACCTTTCCATTCCGTGCAATTCACTAACCCACTGAGCCACGGGCGCTCCCTTTTAGAGAGGTTCTCCCATATGCTTTATCTCACTTTATCCCACACACCGCTTCCTTATGGGCATCACAACAAAATGACAATTTTTTTTTCTTCCCAAAATGCCAAATATTTTAAAAAAATCCTAATGCCAAATTTGAAGAAAAAAACCCGACAAAATACTGACCATTGTCAGCTTTAAACCGCACAGACGAAAACCGCCCGCTCCTTCCAAAGCATTGGGGGCGGAAGAGAGCAGCAAAAGGACGAACAAAAAGGGGAGAAAGCGGAAGCGCGGACTGCCGGACTGTGAAGCAATCCGTCTGTTGAAGCTGAACCAGCAAGGATGGGAGTTTATTGAGAGCGGGAATTGTGAAGCCGAGATAAAGCGGATCAGAATTTGTCTTGTTATGATTTGAGACAAAGAATTGTCCCAAAATTCGAGACCCAAGGATTTCACCAAGAGTCAAGACCGAGAATTGTCCCAAGATTCGAGACTAACAATTTCACCCAAGAGTCAAGACCGAGAATTGAAAATGAGATAAAGACCGAGAATTGTTCCAAAGTATTGGATCAAGAATTGGCCAAAGATAGTCGAGAGCGAGAATTGGCCCAAAATATCGAGATCATGACTTGAACCGAGTCTGAGAGAAGAGGGGAGTGAGAGCGAAAAAGAGGAGAGAGAGGGAGAGAGAAAGAAAGAGAGAGAGAGAGAAAGGTAGAGAGAAAATGAGAGAGAGAGGAATGAGAGAGAGAGAGAGAGAGAGAGAAAGAGAAGAGACAGAAAAAATAGAGACAGAAAGAGGAAGGCAGGGAGGGGTAGAGAGAGAAAGAGAGAAAGATAAATTGAGCCATAGAGAATCGAAACCGAAACCCAAAACCCGAGAATTTTTCGACTAGCGAATTAGCAAGTAACACCAAGAATTTCGAATTCGTCTAAAAATTACCTGTTGCCGTCGATGGTTGCTGATTGTTGCGCCGCTGTTGTGCCGGCGGCTCTCTGCTGTTGTCCCACACTGTTCAATGCCATTGCCATGTGTGCCCAGTTCAGTCTGACACAAAATGAATAAAGCGGTTGGCGTCGCGTTCACAAAGGGACGTCAGAAGACAGCAAAAATATGGAATAAGGAGGGCTAAAAGAATTTTTTGTGGGTGTGTGACTTTTAGTACAGAAAATTATAGGTTGGTTGTGGCACACAAATTGAAAAATGCCAAAATGGAATGCCATGATTTTTTCTTTCTTCAAAAAATGCCATTTTCACACGCACACACCGACAAAAATATCATTTGTTTAATTTGCACACCCACGCACCAATTCCCACACATACACCACTCATTAAGCACACAATTTTAAAGGTGTCACAATGCCAACGAAAAAAAAAATTGGTACCAAAAAAGGCCACGGGAGCGCACTACCGTAACCCTTGGTCCCCCCTGCCCGTCCGGGTCTGTCACGCACTTTCGCCAGTCACAATGGCATTTTGCCGGGGTGGCACACGGAATGAATGCGCCCCATTGCCCCGCCGGGGACACGAACAACACAGCTGCAGCTGGCACATTTTTAAAAATGTGAAAGTGTGTGAAATCCGCCGCCGCCCCCACAGGGGCGAGAAGGGGGACAAAAATGAGGGTTTGTTTGACTAAGGGGGAAATAAATGTGTGTGCGTGCCCCCGGGGGATGAAATGCTGCCCCTCTCCTCAATCAACTTTTCCCAGGGGTAATAATTAATTTCATAGAGGGAACACCACAATGATTATCATAATAATGATGATGACGATAATTGGTAATTTGATGGCGTAAAATATGAAAGGAATTAAAAGGGCAAAGAAAATGAATGGGATGGATGAAATCAGATATAGGGATGATAATTAGCCTTAATTAATGCAATGAAAATTTGGATAAACACCATTGGTCAGCAGTTCTAATAGACATTTTGAAAACGGAAGTATTGAAATTGTAATCTTTGAGAGGTCCATCATAATTTAAATTTCTGTCGTCGTTGTCGTCATTGAATTATATAATGCACTTTTAAAAAAATTTAAAAAATGAAAAAAAAGAATTTGAAAATTGCATGAAATTCGTCACAAATGGACGCCACCAAGACGGCGCAACGGCACTTTCGCTTTTAATGAATTGGTGCCGTGAGAAAACAAAACTTGTGCACTTCAAAGTAATTAGGGGAAATGTGAACGGGAGGGAATTTGTGTGGCTTTTAAAAAGGCTAAGTATTAGGCAAAATGCCAAAATAAAGCTGATGATGATGAAGATGATGGTGGTGGCATTTTTGTATTGGAAACAAAATAAACAAATTGAAATTGGCATTGGCATTTGCACCGGGGGAAAGAAAAAAAGTCACATGACAAAATGGGAAAACAGCAACAGAATAAGCCATCAGCAGAAAAGGTCGTCGGTTTACTATTTTTGGAAGAAACATTAAGAAAAAGAAAGTTTTGAAATTCCATTTTTTAGTGAGCAAATTTTATGTTGAAATTTAAAAAAAAAAATTGTGGATGGTATTGCATAGAGTGAAGCGGGACCGGGACCAAAACACGGACAACTGAGTACCGAGGTCCCGGTTTTGACAAATTTTGACCGGGACCGGGAAATTTCCGGTTTTCCCAGCCAAAAATTCCCGGTTTTTCAACCCGATTAGGTCCCGGTCCCGGTTTTCCCAAAATTCCCGGTGCCGCTTCACTCTAGTATTGCAGAAAGAATAAGCCTAAAGGGTAGGCTTTATGGTTAAGAAATTATGAAAATTTTTGAAAATTTTGGTGAGGAAATTTTATGCTAAAATTTTGCAAAATAAAATGATAGTTGGATTAACGAAAAAATGTGTTAAAAAGGTAGGCTTCGTTTGGGGTCAGGGCAGGTCATCCACAGGCATCTCATCCACAGTCAACTCATCCACATTTTTCTCGGATAAAAATTAAAATTAAATGGGTGCAAAATGCCGATTAAAAATAAAATAAAATTGATAAAATCCGGCAGAGCTTGAGTTTATAATGAATTTGATGTTTTATAAATAGTCAATGCTTTAGCAATATATGCAAAAAAAATTTAATTTTCTAAAAATGTTCTAATCTGGGCCGGGATTCGAAATTGAGCCTCCGCAAAAATCAATGGATTTAATGATAGATTCATGTCAAAATTGGAAAACAGCACAACCAAGCGCCATCACGAACTCGAATCGAACATTTTATCAATTTTATTTATTTTTCATCGGCTTTAAGCACCTATTTAATTTTATTTTTATCCGAGAAAAATGTGGATGAGTTGACTGTTGATGAGATGCCTTGTGGATGAGTTGCCTTGTGGACGACTTGACTTTTGATTAGAAAATTGTTACGTGGAAAAATTTTTAGAAGAAAAGTTAAAAGTGAAAAATTTAATTAAAATTAAAATTGACTTAAAATTTACAAAAAAAAAAAAATAATAATAATAAAACATACATATTTTTAAACTGTCGAAATTATGGGACCGGAAAATTAGTATTTTTTTCGAAATTTTGCACAAACAAAAAACGCCGATTAAAGTCGAATGGCCCACGGGAAAAAAAATTTAATTATTTATTTTAATATAAATATATCTTACATATTTTAGAGAACTTAAAAATTAAAAGCAAGAGCAAAGATACTGTAATATACTGTGAAAGGAATTTTTTTATACAGTATTGCGGGTACTGTAATAATTAGAACCCGCAAAAAAGAATGAAACTGTATATGTTTTTTTAAATTTTAAAATTTAAGGTAGAGAGTAAGAGTAAGTGCTTGAAATTTTTCTCTGTCCTGGTTTTTTTTTTGTTGATGAGACGAATGCCAAAGTGTCAACCCAAAGCCGAGACTTTTGAGATGCAGTCTCGACTGCCCTTTTTATTTACCCATTCCAGGACAAACAATGGCACATTCCTTCGAGGGCGGCAAAATGGGAGACGACGGCCCCCCGGGGGAAGGCGCGACAACAATGTCTGGAACACATGCAAGACGCAGTTGCGTTCCCGCAATTTGCACACACATCAATGGCAACTTTTAATGCGCCGTGCCGTCATCATCATTAGCCCTCTAGCAGAGGGGCGTAAAGTGGTGGCATTTAAATGCAATTAAAAATGCCCCTACGGCAAAATGGCTTTAAAGCGGGGGTAATAAAATGGTTTTTAAGCCGCTCCAGACACTCTCTTGTTTTGCTGTGCTGCTTTTGCATAAACAATTCAGCCATGTTCTTCTATTCAGTGAAAAGCATGCCCTTTCCCCCCCCCATTTTGCCGTTCTCCATGTTTTTCTGTCTCAAAAAGTTCCTTCCTGTTGTTTTCCTGCTGTGGCATAATTAATTTGTGCCAACGACGACGGCACGGGTATTAAACTTTTTGTCCTATGACCCCTCACTTTGTTTTTGCTCTTTTTCGGCGAGTGGGGTAATCTTTTTTTTTGGTTGTTGGACTATCTTAAACATTCAAAGAATGCATGAAATTTAACAACTAAATTTGTATGGCTTATGGCATAGTAAAATGTAGAGCCAAAAATATTTTGGACAGTATTGTATTTGGCGAAGTATTTTCGAATGATACAAAATTTGCAAAATCTATCGTTTTAGAATTTAGCTAATAAGCGTAATTTAATAAATGATACAATGCTAATTAAATCGGGGTTTTTTTTTTGAAATATTAATTAGGACTATTTTTTTAATAAAATTGTGCACCAATAAAACTTTTAAATGATCAGAACCGAATTTTACAGGGATACTAAAAGAAATATGGTTTTAAAATTTAATATATTTTTTTGAGAGTTATGGTGAAAGAGATTTCAAAAAAATGCCCGAAAAATAATGACAAATTTTTGTCGATTTTCGCCCCAAAAGGTATTTCAAGAATTTTTAACTGAAATGGTTGCTTCGAGAATAAATCCTTCAAAATCTATGCTTTTCGCCGTTGAATTTATCGCCTTTAAAATTATCAGAATTTGTCAGAGTGCCGAAATGGGATTTTAAAAATTAATTAACCCGTCATCGCCCAAAAATTTTTTCAAAAAAATGTTCAAAACACAAATAAATTTTAAATGCGATAAAAAAACATCACGCAAAAGGGTATAATCTCATTTGAAAAAGGAGAAGCTGCATGAATAATTTTTCAATTATATGACTTATTTAAACGCGTATTTTTTAAAATTTAATCCCTTAATGAAAATCCTGAAAAGGGCATGAAAAAGCATTTAAAAATTTTTATTAAGGATTTTTAGTGAGCAAAACACGTGAAAGTTAATCAAAAAACTTAATTTTGGTCATTTAAATGATTAATTCGAATAAGGAAAATTTTAAGCCTAAAACTTTAAAACTTTAATCAAGAAAAAATAAATGAAATTTTGGAGATCAATTTTTGAGAAAATTTTTTTAATTCTTAGGGGTCTATTTTTTAAAAAAATTTCGTGTCATTTCTTAGGGGTGTATTTTTCGCATTTTATTGCATTTTTAATGGAATTTTTCGGAAAAAAGGCCAAAAAGGCGCCAAAACGGCAAAATGCCAAAAAAGCCATAATAAAAGTCAACGTATAAGCTTCTTTATAACTGTTCTAAAATTGGTTCTAAGAAATGCCTAAAGTTTGAACGGGTTAATACATAAGAAGAACAGGATTGGCTAATCCTAAAATTAGTGCATCCATTTTTTGCTTTCTTTGGAGATTTATGGGCTGGGCGGGGGGGATTATGGCACGTGTCCAAGGGCAAAAATGCATTTCCAAATTTATGAAAAACACTTTGTTGTACAAGGCGAAAGAAGAATGACTTGAAAATGTTTTCAAAAAATATTATATTTTACAAAAATATTGAAAAGCGTTGAATTTATTACTAGTGATGGGATTTTTAGGTTTTTACCTATTTTTTTTGCGGCTTAGTTATGGTGAGAGAAGCTCAAAAATAGCATTTTCTCCCAACAATTTTCGATTTAGAGCGACTTTTTAGCACCTAAAATTACCTAAAACTGGATTTTCAGTTAATAGCACCTATTTTGGCATTTTTCGAGTTTTAGCACCAAAAATTCTTCTTCAAAATTTTTTTTTTCTTGACCAGTTTCAATTGTGCGGGCGAAATTGATAAAAAAAATTAATCACTTTTTGCATTTTTGTGCATAAGTGACTGGATATTTTTCCAATTTTTAGCACCTATTTTCGCACCTATTTTGGCCTTTTTTGGGGGTTTTTAGCACCTATTTTGGACTTTTTTAGCACATATTTTAGTACCTATTTTGGGATTTTTAGCACCTAAAGATTCGATCTCTATTTTTTACGATTAAAATTAATAAAATTGCAAAAAATTTTTTATTTGTCAATTGAGCTATAGAAGAAGCTTCCTTCCGGGCTAGAAAGATTAATGGACCTCTTGAGGCAATAATTGATTGTAAATATCGAGAAAATTGAAAAGGGCAGTTGGTAATTCAGTTGCTTGAACAGTGGTCCGGAAAGCCTGAGACGCCGGTTCAAAACCAGCAGCCCGCCCCATTGGGGGTCCGGACAATTCATCAGTGGACAATTCGTCAGCAAATTTTATTTTCATTGAGCTATGATCAAATTGCATTACGCTTGTTCAATAATTATATTTAAGTTTTTTCATTTAAATCACTTTTTATTTTATATAAAATTTTGCGTTTTAAAAATAAAATTGCTGACCGGTTTTCACTCTTGGTTTATCCCTGACAGAAAGTCCGGGAGCCTAATTTTTTCCCAAAAAGCTTCCCCAGCTCGCTCTTCCATAAATTCAGAATGCAAAAGGAGTTTTATTTTGGCATTTTTCACTGTGCCGTTTTAAATTGTGCCACATTGGCCAACAAATTGGTGGTGGGATATACTTAATTTGATGTGATTGATGACAAAATCCCGAAACACTGCTGCTGCTGATGTTGGCACATTTTTTCACGTCGTCCTCGTCGTCGCCGATTTTTTTTTTTTTTTTGTATAAGCTTATGCCGCCGTTTGGAGAACGGCGGCTTTTCCTTTGCTTAAACTGCCTCGACATGGAAAGAGACAGTTGGGGCGCACTTTTGTCTCGGCTATAAATTTGTGGCCAAATTTGGCCAATTTTGTGCCGCGCGTAAAAATGGCACACTTTGGCGACGCCTCTCCTTATTCATTTTCACGTCCCTTCCCCTCATAAAACATATTCATCGAATTGGCATTGTTCTTAGCTGTGTGCGTGTGCCATGCCATGCTTTCATTTCTTGGGCCAAACAAACGCCATTAATTGCTGGGGGAAATAAATTGAGAAAAAATGAATGGACAAGGGCATTTTTTTTGTTGAAAAATTCTATTTTTAAATGCCAATTATTTATGGAATTTCACGGGGAAATCATTGAAAATGAGAAAACAAAGAACCGTTGGCACCAGGGCAAAAATCATAAATGAATCACAAAACGATTAATTAATCAGCAGAAAGATTTTTTTGAACTTACAAAACCAATTATTTGAAAATATTTTAAAATTTCAATTAATTTTGAAACAAAATACGCATAAACTTAAAGAAAATGTAATTGGATAAAATTGAAAGTTCACATCAATGCCAATTTAAACGTTAAAAAATTTAAAATTACATTGGCACCAAGGCAATAATTTGAGCTATTGAAGAAACATAAAATTATTCATTTTTAGCAAAAAAATTTTTTTTTTAATGTTTGAAAAATTTAAATACTGTATCTCTTTTTTGAAAGATACTGTAATTTCTGAGTGATGCGTTTTCAGATAAAGCATTTTCAGACCATGGCGAAATCTTGGTAGGAAATTAGTTGTCATTAAAATTTTAAATGCAATTTGCAAAAAAAAAAAGTCAAACTATTGTGGCTGAACTAATGAGATTCATTTTCATCAGAGGGCTGCTCGTTTTCCGCAACTCCCGAATTGAGACCGAGAATTGACCCCGAGAATCGAGACTGAGACCGAGACCCAAAAAAATTTAGAAATTGCTAGACTCAGTTAGACCTGAATTTTTTCAAAAATTTTGTTATTTACATAAAAAATTTTAAAATTCAAGGGATGTGCGAGAAGTGTTTTTTACCGAGAATCGAGACCGAGAAATGACCATGAGAAACGATACAAGAACCGAGACCAAAAAAACCGAGAAAATTTCTCAACTCGGGAGTCGAGAAACACAGTGGAAGAATTGAAGACTATGATCAAAAATGTGATGGATGACGACGCCATTGAGTCCGAGCAACTAACACTGAGAGACACAACAAGAATTATGCCATTGTGCTTGATGATGAGCACAAAACAATGAAAGATTATGGCATAAAAAAATTTGACACCATTTTTGTGTCGACTGAAGAATTTAAAATTTATGTAAGACATAGGCGTTTTATTGAGAAACTCCCAGTTTGGGTGAGCAGCACGGACACTGGGAATTTAGTGAATAAGAAGGCAAAAGCGGTGTTTCAGGCTGCCAATGATGGTGATTGTGCAGCATTTACGCTGCAAGGTGTTCAGGATTTCGGCACAATAGAGGAATTCGGCATTGAAGAAGGACAAATTGTTAATGTGGACGGTGCTACGACAATTGCGGACCGGCAATTGCGGACGACAATTGCGGACGACAATTGCGGACTGTATTTTTGCGGACGACAATTGCGGACGACAATTGCGGACTGTACTTTTGCGGACGACAATTGCGGACGATAATTGCGGACTGGACATGTGCGGACCGTACTTTTGCCAAAAAATTAACTGGAAGGGTGGGCCTCGTCAGTACGATCCCTTCCGTATTACAAATTCAAAAACCTAAGTGTTTTTCGGCCCTTCCGTAGACACCAAATAAGAAAGCTCACAGCAATAAATTAATAACAAATAGATAGCACAAATTAAGGAGAAAAAAGCAAAGCATAAGATGATAAAGCTATAATATGGTTTATTTTATTGGCTTGCTGAAGGCCAAACAACAGCTTCTACAAATACATCTTATGAACACAAAAATAACTCAAGACTTTTTCCATTCATCAAACCATACATAAGCACTATAGCCATTGCTTTTCGTGATCGTCCAATTTTTCTATCCCCACCATCTTTAGCTAAATTACTTATTTAAAGTAAATTACCTATTCCAAAATTTCTTACTGTAAAAGCAAATTTTCTTAACATGGCGCCGGTTATGTCTTCAATCATTGAAAAAAAAATGTGAATAATTGAAGTCTTTGGATTCTAGAAAAAATTCATTCTTTTCGAGAGTGAAAAGAATTGGGAAAAGCGGCTCAATCAAATCCATGTCGTCTGAAACAAATACCTAACCTATGTGTCTACGGAAGGGCCGAAACACACTTAGGTTTTTGAATTTGTAATACGGTAGGGATCGTACTGACGAGGCCCACCCTTCCAGTTAATTTTTTGGCAAAAGTACGGCCCGCAAATGTACAGTCCGCAATTGTCGTCCGCAAAAGTACGGTCCGCAATTGCCGGTCCGCAATTTACCGCCATGTAGACTACCATGATTGCACATTTCGATCATAAGGAAAGATGACGACGAGTTTTAGGGATGCTCGGCGAGTTGTCAACAATTTGAAGGACTTGGGAATTTACCTCCCCCCCCCCCCAGTAAGTCGATTGAGACATAGACTCAAAAAAACCCAAAAAAAAAATTTCAATTCGTAAGATTTTCGACTCGAGAACGGAGACTCTCGAGCATTCCTAATGAATGTACGCCCTCACGTTGCTAACAATGATCAGTGAAAACTTCTCCTTTTTTGGCTATCCATATTTCATTGGTCCACTTCCATTTTCATCCAACTATTTGTTGCACACTATCAATTTAACAATTTATCTTTCTATCGGGGTACCTTTTTTGCTATTATACATTTGTGATTTTTCCATTTCTATAAATTCTTTAAAAATTTTTTTTTTTTTTTGTATTTTTACATATATGATTGTCAGGGATGCCAAAAATATGCAAATGCATATTTTTTTTTCTTCTAGATTCTACGTAGTCTAATTAGCAGAAAAAACACTTTCTTTTTGTGTTGGTGTATAAAATCGTGACTTTTATTTGCATATTTTGCATATTTTGGATTTTTATGCATATTTTGCATATTTTGCCATTTTTGTACATATTTTCAGATTTTTTGCATATTTTGCCATTTTTCGTCAAATATTTTCCGATTTGAATATCCGTTAGGAAAAAATTTCGCTTATGCCTAAAATAACCGATAAAATTTACGAGAATAAAATTTTTAATTATTTTGCACCCCTAATTTTTAAGTTTTTTTGTGCATATTTGGTGCATATTTCACGATTTTATTTGCATATTTATGCGCATATTTTGGCCACTTTTCGTGCATATTTTTTGGCATCCCTGATGATTGTGAACAAGAATGTTGGAATTGGTAAAAGAAATGCTTTGAGAATAGCATTCTTAACATACTCATAATTTTGAAATTTTCTGGCATAATATCATATTCTATCAAGAAAATTTAAAGTTTGACGCAAAATTTGGTCATCTTTTGGACAAAAATCTGTTTATAAAGTAGACAAAATTCCTTTATTTTTTACAAAAATTGATAAAAGCACAAATTAGACAATTTTTCGACGAAATCTGTGAACAAATTGCACTCAAAATTTCAAAAAAAATTTTCCCGGCGGCGCCTATCGGACACCGCATGCCGCATTCACTCCCGCCCCTCCCAATTCCTCAAAGATTTTTTGGAAAATGCACCGCAAAAAATTGTTAATTGAGCCCGAGGGCGCCTTTTTCAAGATTTTTGAAAAAATCATTAACAAAAATGCAATAAAAATGAAAAATACACCCCTATAATGACCTAAAAAAATTTTCAGAAAATGCACCCCTAAGAATTGAAAAATTTTTGTAAAAAATTGATCGGCAAATTTTAATATTTTTTCCTTGATAAAAATTTTTTGGTTTAAAGAAATTCTTTAACAAAAAACCTTTAAATAATTTAACTTCATTTATAATTAAAATATAACGAAAATTAAGTGTTTTATTAAATTTTCAATGTTTTTCTAGCTAAAAAGCGTTAATAAAAAAATTTATTTGCCTATTTTGGGATTTTTGTGCATAAAAATGGAGTCCCTACTAATTATGAGTGAAATGTTTAATAATTATTATCATTTTAATACTTTTATTAATTAGGTAATCCAATTTACATTTAATAACGTTAATAAAACATGCAATTTGCAAAAAAAAAAAATTCAAACTATTGTGGCTGGCAAATGAGGTTCATTTTCATCAGAGGGTTGCTCGTTTTCCGCAACTCCGGAATCGAGACCAAGAATTGACCCCGAAAATCGAGACTGAAACCGAGACCCAAAAAAATTTAGAAATTGCTCGACTCAGTTAGACCTGAATTTTTTCAAAAATTTTGTTATTTACATAAAAAATTTTAAAATTCAAAGGATGTGCGAGAAGTGTTTTTTTTACCGAGAATCGAGACAGAGAAATGACCCCGAGAAACGATACGAGAACCGAGACCCAAAAAAAAAACCCGAGAAATTTCTCGACTCGGGAATCGAGAAAACTTAATGAAAATTAATTTAAATGCAGCGGCCAATTTTGCGAGGGGTTTCAACAGAATTTTAAAAAAGACAGTTATCGCATGTATTTTCTAACATAATGTTTGATTTAATTATTTATTTTTTTGAAACTTTCTATATACTTTTTGCGCATTGTATTATTTTACCCAAATATTTTTCAATGTCTACACTAGCATTTCGTAAAATTCACAATCGCTTTGGAATTAATAATCAGGTTTTCTTTTTTTATGTAAGAAAAATCGCGAAATATATAAATAAAATATATATTTGAAATATGTACTAAAACCTCCAAATATGTACTTAAATATGTAAATAAAATTTTTTAAATGGTTATTTTTTGGAAAAAATTCCTCGTAAATGGCGAAACAGGTACGAAATGCCATATAAATTGCGAAATTTGTACGAAAAAGTCCAAAATATGTATAAATATATGTACAAAAATGTAGAAAAATAGAAATATGTAAAAATATTTAAATAAAAGTCCCAATTTTTGTTCGCAAACACAAAAAACCAAGTGTTTTTCCTACTAATTATGCTATGGAGAATCCAGGAAAAAAACATGTAATCTGATCAGTTTTTAAAAGGAGTCCCAATTCCGAAACGCAGCTTTATGATTTTTCGGATAGATTGATAAGTGATCACTGATCACCAACAGCACGAAAAGGGTATTAAATGACAAAAAAGGCACTTAAAAACTAGAGAAAAGCCGTAAAAACAGTTTTTTTCCCGGTTTTCCCAGCCAAAAAGTACCGGTTTTTCAACCCGAAACGTCCCCCCGGTACCGGGTTTTTTACAATCACCGATTACCGCTCTACTCTAGTCCAAAGCCTGACAAAAATTACTGGCTTGTTATCTATTTTTTAGTTTTTTTTAATGAAATTACAAATTTCGCACCTTGACTTTTAAATTGGCTCTTAACTCCGAATTCTGGGTGAATTTATATAAGACTATGCATATACATTGCAATGTAATACAGCAGATAATTGCTTTATGTCATTTCATTCGCATTGAATGTTTTGTTGGCACCAGCATCATTCTCCATCCCACTCTCCTCTTCTAAGGTTTGCATAGTGATGGCACTTCCGTTCTTCTGCTGCTGCTGCTACCGATGAATGACGACATTGGCACATCCCGTGGCGACATCGTTGCGCAATTTTTGATCAGCCGCGGCGATTGAAGCATTCGTAGGGCTTGTTGTTCAGCAACAAATTGTTGAAGAAAATCTCGAAGACGAACAAACACACCATGACGTTTGCTAAACACCTGAAAATAGCAATTGGAAAATGCAAGAATCAAATGGAAAAAGCGCGGCAAACGCACCAAAGCACAGATTATAGGTGCCGATTCAACGCATTTCAGTAAAAAATATCCTCCATTGATGTAAACGATAATGAAATTGTGTGTGCTGCAATTATGGCCCGGTATTTTTCGTAAGCTCCATAACTTAACAATTTGTTTCTTTTTTTTTTGTGTAATCATTCAAATGTTTTGCAATTTGAATTTTAAGTTGTCATTTTTTCTAATTTATTAATAAGCAGACGCTGTTAATAATCCACAAATTGGCGAGACGGTACTTTTCCTTTATGCGGCCGCACCCAAAAAAAAAATGTTTCTTATGACAAATTTTGCTGCAGTCATTTCATTAGAAGTTTGCTGGTAAAGGTTTATGAAATTGTTGCCCATTTTGAATTTATTTGTGAATGGAGAAAGATACTGGAACATTTTAGCTTTAATTGCGGCTTTTGTGCCTCCTAAATATTTTTTTTTTTTGCACGAAAGTGGCGCTTTTCTCCCTTTTTTCAAAATTTGGGGTGCGGCCGCATAATGGAAAAGTACCGGCGAGACTTTTTGTTGTCGAAAATGAAGCAGTTTTTCAAAGCAGAAGAAGAACAAACTTTGCATGTTTTCCACTTCCACTGAATTCTCATACGTGCGCGGAGTGGTAATTTTGCAGACAACGCAAAAAACATCGACGAGCAATGCGTGGTGGCGAAATTTGGTGTGTGGCTCAAATTTGAGCATTTGGTGCGACAAAATCGTCGCCTTGGTGCATGACAAATTGGTGTTCATGTGGCGGCATATCTCCGAGCTCTTCCAACGGGAAAGCAATGCCGTGTTTGGTTTGCTGCTGTCATCCGATGATGATGAATTTGATCTAGAACGCGGCATTATTCTATAAACGCTGAAAAGACTGCTAATTGTATGCTGGAAAAATGATAGACAACAGCGCTGGAAAATCAGAGCCTTGGAAATTTTTTAAAAACATGAATTTCGTTAAATTAGTTAAGTCAAGCACAATCGGCGGTTTAATTGACTTCGAATTTTTCATAATACGCTAAAAGGAATAACTAAACATTTTCAGAAAAATTTTAGCATTCTTTAATCCCAAGTGTTTATTAGGGCCCTGATTTTTCGGTTTTTACTTTTTTTGGCTCTACTTTTAAAAATGCTTAGCACTTAAGACATTTTTTGCCTTTTTGTTTTTTTCAAATTTTATTTTGAAAGGCACAGAGGGGAGGCTGGGAGAAGGTGGTGCCGTTTAAAGAGCATGAGAGAAGGGATGAAGCCCGTTGGCTATTTTTTAAAATTAATTGAATGTGAAGTACCAATATTGTCGTTGACGAGGCCTCGAACTGCGAATCCATCGGTGATCCGTCCGAAGTTTGGCGAGTTGCCGAGCTAACGAAGCGGACAACGATATACAGAGAGGGAGAAAAGGCACATAAAATCAGGAAAAATGTGATATTTTTGGAGAAAAGCATTTCCTTATATAGGAACTTAGCTGAGGACCTGTGGAAAATGGTAGAATTTTTTAATCCAAATGTATAAAAGGGGATAGATTTTGACACAGAACCATTCACAAATCCATCATTTCATCGATAATCAATTCTCACGCTCCGC
>SIJG01000062.1:83208-135373 GCA_023374025.1 Heterodera schachtii | reverse complement strand
CAGGGATTCTTTTTTTATGTAAGAAAAATCGCGAAATATGTAAATAAAATATGTATGAAAATATATAAATAAAATTTTTTAAATGGTGATTTTTTGGAAAAAAATTCTTTCTAAAGGGTGAAATAGGCACAAATTGCCATAAAAATGACCTAAATAGGCTTAAAATTATCTTTAGTAATTTAAAAATTAATTTTTGATATCCCATTTTTGAAAAAAAAAAACTATTTTTTGGGGCACATTTTCAAAAAAAATTTTTTGCTTTTCGCAAAAAATTTCTATAAATTCTCAAAATTTTTGAAAAAAATGCGAAATTTTGGATATTTTTGGGGGTATTTCATAAAAAAAATTCCCTAAAAATTCTCAAAAAATGCAAAATATGTACGAAAAAATGCGAAAAAGTCCAAAATATGTATATAAATATGTACATATGTAATATGCAGGGATTCTTTTTTTATGTAAATACATGTTTTTTTCCTGGATTCTCCATAGTCTAATTAGTAGGAAAAACACTTTCTTTTTTTGTGTTTACTAGAGATGCGCCGTGACTGAAAAAACCCGTGAACCGTGAATCGTGACCGTGACCGTGAATTAATCCCGTGAATCGTGACCGTGACCGTGATCCAAAAAACCCGTGAAATTCACGCTTTTCGTGACCGTGACCGTGAAATTTTTAAGTTAATTTTCCTCTGTCGGCGAATTTTTTTACACTATTTTTTGTGGTAAAATTTTTCAAAATTTTTGTGAATAGGGGGTCCAGCAGGGGCGCCGAATTTTTAAAAATTTGATTGCAATTTGTTAACAGATTTTGTTCGTAAAATGAGTCAAAAAATGAGAGCCATAAATAATCGGTCTCCAGTATCGGGGTCACGAGTGTCGAGTCTCGGGAAATTTTCGGTCTCGAATAGCACTACATACCATAGGCATGCGCGGAGCGCCCATAATTTGCACTTTTCTCATCAGTTTGCGTTCAAAATCGATTCCGACCTTTTTTAAGTGTTTTTTGTTTTTGATCGATCTATGCTATTACACAATTTTTAAGAAAAATAGGGGTTTTAGTGAAAATTTTTTGAAAATTTGTTGATTGTTAACTGATGCTCAAAATAGCTTTATTTCGAGCGAATTTTTTTAAAGAAATTTAATGAGTTTTTATTAAGTGGGGTCATCCTTGAAACTTGGTTTTTTATTTGTTTTCGCTCAATATTGGTAGTTGACTTTGTTCAAAAAAGTTTAATGAATAGAAGAAGGGGCCGGCGGTGCCGATAGGCGCCGCCGGGGAAATTTTTCGAAAATTTTGCTCTATTCTTAGCAAATTTTTACCAAAAAATGACCAAATTTCTCTATGCAACAATATTTATCTCATAAATATTCAATTTTATCCAGTGTAAATTTTTCACGGAATAACCGTGAATTGGTACCGTGAATCGTGACCGTGACCGTGAGTGAAAAAACCCGTGAAATTCACGGTAACCGTGACCGTGACCGTGATTCACGGCGCATCTCTAGTGTTTACGAACAAAAGTTGGGACTTTTATTTACATATTTTTACATATTTTCGGATTTTTCTGCATATTACATATGTACATATTTATATACATATTTTGGACTTTTTCGCATTTTTTCGTACATATTTTGCATTTTTTGAGAATTTTTAGGGAATTTTTTTTATGAAATACTCCCAAAAATATCCAAAATTTCGCAATTTTTTTCAAAAATTTTGAGAATTTATAGAAATTTTTTGCGAAAAGCAAAAAATTTTTTTTGAAAATGTGCCCCAAAAAATAGTTTTTTTTTTCAAAAATGGGATATCAAAAATTAATTTTTAAATTACTAAAGATAATTTTAAGCCTATTTAGGTCATTTTTATGGCAATTTGTGCCTATTTCACCCTTTAGATTCCAAAAAATCACCATTTAAAAAATTTTATTTACATATTTTCATACATATTTGGGGATTTTTGTACATTTTTCATACATATTTTAGCATTTTTTATACATATTTTATTTACATATTTCGCGATTTTTCTTACATAAAAAAAGAATCCCTGGTAATATGTATAAAACCCCGAAATATGTAAAAATATGTAAATAAAAGTCCCAACTTTTGTTCGCAAACACAAAAAAGAAAGTGTTTTTCCTACTAATTAGACTATGGAGAATCCAGGAAAAAACATGTATTTACATAAAAAAAGAATCCCTGTAAATTAGAAATTAAATGAGAAAACTGCATAAATAAAATAATTGCAGCGAAAAGTTTTACGATATTAAGACTATTGGCATTTTTACTAAGGAAATCAATCCCAATGGCATTTTGGCAAAGAAAAAAATCCAATTTTACCCAGGAAAATCAATCCAGTGACATTTGGCAAAGAAAAAATAAAAAATTGTCAATTTTACCCAGGAAAATCAATCCAGTGACATTTGGCAAAGAAAAAATAAAAAATTGTCAATTTTACCCTGGAAAATCAATCCCAGTGACTTAATCGGAAACCGGAATTCCGTGCCTTTTAAAAGTTCCAAACTGTGAGGACTTTAGCCTCATTTTGAGGGTTTAAAGGCCGATGAAGCTAAGTTTTCAAAATTAACTTTTGAGAATTTTTTGGTTTTGAGAAATCTTTAAAAATTTTCATTTTGTTAACAAGTTCCATTAAAAATTAAAAAATTTCTCGCGCCTAGCGGCAACGCCGGACCACCAAATCATTGGGTTTTCCCAATTTGAGCAAAAAAACCTCGAAAAGTTTCATTCATCCAAATTTTAATTTCGATTACTTACATATGTTTTAAAACAAAAGTCCAGATGAAAAAAGTTTGGTGATGCCAAAAAAAAAAATTATAACATCCCAATTCTGGTCAGTCCAATCACAGCAGAATGACAAGGTCGCCGATCGAAATTACTTAGAATTAATTGAAGTAAATTATTTTAATTTTAACTGAAGAATTATGTAAGTTTTAAGTCAGCACAAATGTTATATAAACAATAGTAGAATATTCAAAAGCTATTGGGCACAAATAAATAAATATATTTATGACTAGGGATGTCAAAAATATGTACAAAAATTGGTCAAAATATGTACATAAATATGTAAAAAAAAATCCCGAAATATGTAAGAAATATGTATAAAAATCCAAAATATGTACGAAAATAGGTAAATAAATTTTTTTTAATGGTTATTTTTTGAAATAAATCTTCGTAAAATGTTAAATTGGCACAAAATGGCAGAAAATGACCTAAATAGGTTTAGAATCACCTTTTAACATTTTAAAAATTATTTTGGTATTTTTTAGGGGTACATTTAAAAAAATAGTTTTTTTATTTTTTCACAAGAAATTTCTAAAAAAATTTTCAAAAATTCTCAAAATATGTATAAAAAAAATAAAAAAATTTGTCGAAATTTTGGCTTTTCTTTGAGGATTTTCAAAATTTTCCGTAAAAAACCCTCAAAATATGTAAAAAAAAATGAAAATATGTAAGAAAAAGTCCAAAATATTACCAAATATGTAGAAAATCCCGAAATATGTAAAAATATGTAAATAAAAGTCCCAACTTTTGTTCGCAAACACAAAAAAGAAAGTGTTTTTCCTACTATTTAGAGCATGGAGAAGCCAGGAAAAAAATATGTATTTACATAAAATTGACATCCCTATTTATGACAAATAGATTAGTAGTTAATAAAAAGGAAAACTAAAAATTAAATTTGCTTTAAGTTAAAAAATAAAATATATTTAAGAATTATTTTGCTATTTACCATGGAAAAGTTTTTATTAATATAAAAACTGCCAGTTTTAAAATACAGATGCCATGATTTATTTTATAGTCAGTGCCATCAAATCAGTGGCTGTTCGTCTCGTCGTTCTTTGATCACTTCAACACACTTTCTGATCAGTCCAATCACAGCAGAATGACAAGGCCGGCGATCGCAATTGCCAAAGCAAAGCTTGAAGGGGGCCCTTTCTCAACTTTTTCTAACCAGCAGAAGCCTCTGTCGTCTCCCTTTTTATAGGCCACGCATTTGTAGCCTTCTTTTGCGCATGGATTACTTTTAGAACAGTCTTAAAAATTGCAAAAAAATTTCAACCCAAATTTAAATTAATTACGGTAAAAAAATTAAAATTTTAAATTATTTTTAAAAAGTTTTAAGCATCTTACAAACGTCTCGTTTCTTCGTTGCACCAATTTCGACCGGCACATTGCCAATGTATCCTTTTTTACGAAATCCCTTAATTGAGCATTTGGCGTACTGACTCGTGTACACTTTGTTGCAACAATTTTTGTACGTGCAACTGTAGCACTTGTCTGAGCATACGGTACTCCCAGGAGTTGAGCCAGGAATGTCCTTACAGACACCGGTGGGTTGGCATTCGATGCCCGCTTCAGTCAAATCCTAAAAATTGGATGACAAATATTTATCTGAATTTTTTTATCAAAAATGATTTATGTTTGATAACAGCTTAAATCATTTTGAAAAGCATTGTTTTATTCGATAATATTTAAAAAAATGAAAAAATAATAACAAATTGCGACTTTTGAAAATAAATTCACATAAATTACCTCACCAAATAAAATTGTAGGAATATTAAAAAAAGCAGCAAAATTTACGAAGAACATAGAAAAATGAATTTATATAATTTTTTTTTGCTTAGATAGAAAATATTAATATTTAATTTTAAAAATGTGCTGTAATTCGCAGTTTTTCGCTGTGCTTTTATTGCAATTTTTTTTTCATTTAAGGCATAATTGACTAATTATTACCAATCCTAAGTTTATATGAATGGCAATTTGCAACATTTAACCAAATGAAATCAAATGACAAAACAAAATGTCGACGGAAAAGGTACGAATGAATAAGCGAATTTACAAAAGTTGTTCATTTCAAAAATGAAATGTCAAAAATTTGTAAATGTTTCAATGTGACAAAAATTAAAAATCTAAATTTTTCACAAAAAATCTAAGCCTGCGACCAAATAAAATTTTGCAAGAATTTTTGTATTCACAAGTTAATTTCAACTATGATTGCAGCAGTAAATTCAATATTTAATTTAAGTTTGCTTACTTACTTTTTTTTTTATTTTTTTCCATGCCTCTTTTAGGTGTCTGTTCCCGATTTTTCGTGACTAAAACTCCGGTCCTTGTGGATGAATAGGGCTGCAAAAATACGGATATAGAAAGTCATCATAGAAGCTTCAAATCAAGCTAAAAACATATTTTCGTGCGTTTCAGGCCTCCCAAAAACCCATGAAAAAAAATGGATTTTCATATAATTTGCAGCCCTAATGATGAATGTCAGATAAAACATAAATTGCTTAAACATTTTTTTTTAATTCAATTCTTTGTTTATATTTTCTCTTAATGCGCCTTATCGCTTCCTTTTTGGTGATTTTCTTATTTTTTATTAATTTAAAATTAAAAATTCTCACCTTTAAAAGTCATAAATTGACAATATTTTTAAAATTTTTCATCATTTTTTAACTATAATAATTAGGGTTCGAGCCCCGCGGGCGGGGGTGGCTTTTCGCGGGGGCGGGGATGGCGGGGGTCAGAGTCGCGGGGGCGGGGACGGGGGCACGAAAATTCCGCCCCCGCGGGGGCGGGGGTTTGATTTGAATTAATTCCAAAAAATTTCACAAAAAATTAATTTTAATGAATGATGTGTTTGGCTCCACATTCCTTTAGTCACTGTATCGCCTAAGATTCATTTTCTTTTGGCATAAATTACATAAATTTTGTCTTAAAATAGACTAAATTTAGGGATTTTGGGATAATTTTTTAAGAAAAAATACGTTTTGGAGGGCCGGCGTGCTGATAGGGGCGAATTTTAAATTTTATTTCTAACAGATATTCACCAAAAATTGAGATTTTTCCGGATAAATTTTTTTTCATGATTTACTCAAGCAAAATTGGAACACAGATTTTAACAAATTTTTGTTGAGGCACATATTTGCAAAAAAAAAAAAAACTTGGTGAATGTGCGAGGATGGAGATCCGGCGGTGCCGTTAGGCGCCGCCGGGAAAATTTTTGAAAATTTTAATGAAATTTGTTCCCAGATTTTCACCAAAAATGACCAATTTTTTAGATTTTGAGACAATTTTCTATGAAAGAAATAAGTTTTTGAGGACCGATGGTGCCGATAGGCAGCCGCCGTGGAAATTTTTTTTATGAATTTTGTTAGAAATTAGCCAAATTTTTCAGAAATTTCCCTTTTTTGGGTGAAAATACACCCCCGAATCAGAACTAATTAAAAAGAAAAACATCAACCGGTATTGAACCTGATTATGGTGTTACCGTACCTTTGATAAGCCCACCACAAAAGGGATAATAAGTGGAATAATATCCTTTATTCCGAGGGTACATGTTTAACAATGGTGAGCTTCCCCGATTCGGAGCGGGGAAGGGAGGGGGTCGGGATCCGGATCCAACGGCCAGGTGAAGTGATTAGGGGATGGACAAAGGAAAAGCATATACAAGCATATTGGGGGAGGAGACAAAGGGAAGGACCGCCCCAGGCAAATTGTCATATGGCTATAAGCAAAGAAGAGGGAGAGAAGAAAAAGAGTAGAGACAATGAGAAAAGGAGTAAATGATTAAATATTAGTCATCAAGGGCCCCCAGATTGACCGTCCCCGGTCAATGAATGGCGAAGTACAATCAAATGAGTATTAATCGATTTGTGGGAAGAGAGAAAATGAGCAGTTAAAGGTTAAAAAGAGATTTTTGTCTCATTTTCTTTCTTCTAATTGACCACAATTATTCCAATTAAATTTCTTATTATAAAATATTGCATTTTTTTTGTGTTTTTGGATTTTTATTGTTTTTTATTTTATTTTTATTATTTTTGATTAAATGAGTAAATGCAATATTTTAAAAATATTCATTAATTAACAATTTAATCCCAATCGCTCATTCGGAAAAATGGGCCTCCGAAATTTTTTGTTTGTGATGATGTCCCTGGCTGGTCCCATTGTTCCTCGCGCGTTGCTCCCCATTCTCTTCCTGAGTTCGCTGCCATTCCTGAGCTTGAAGCGAATCTCGGTCCGTGCCATCCTCTGCCGCGGTTCCCTCTGCTTCGCCAATCCGTGCGTCCTCTCCCCCGGTTGAATGTTGGCGTGCGTTCATCGTGTTCCCAAAATGCTCTCGCGCCTTTCTCAATTTCTCCCAAATTTGGCCCTGCTCCCGTCTTTACGCGTTTTTCAAAAATTTCAATTTTCTTCATGACTTTTTGTACTTCATCATCCATTTGCAAAGCCTTTTGTCGTATTTCCAACAACATTTCAATTATTTCTTTCATTTCCTTCGGCCTTTCTTCGCCCAAAAAACTTTTTATCGCCATTCCCGTTACCGGAGTGTGAGCTCGGTATTTTTTTCGGTTCCTTTCCTCTTCTTCCGTTTCGCAATTAATGTCCAATTCATTTCTGATTCTCTTCCCCTCCGGCGGAATTTCTTCGTCTCTTTTTTCAATTATGCTTAATTCCGCCGATCGAATTTCGGCTCGCGCCAAACGCAAGGCGTTCGTTTCCCTCTTTTCCTTTTCTTTCGACTTTTCTTCCATTTCGCCTCTAATTTTTGCTTTATTATGGCACGATTCCCAAAAACTCAAATTCTGGAGTTCGGCACCCTTTGGAGTTGGGAATAAAATTCGTTCTTCGTCTTCCTCCTCAGGACCTAACGAAACCTCGTCTTCGTGCTGGGGCACTTTTTTCCAATCATCTTCCAAATCAATTAGCACAATTTCCTTCCTTTTTTGCTTCTTCTTTTCCTTTTTTGTCTTTCTTTTCTTTTTCCTCTTCGTTCACTTCCTTCAACTCTCTTTCATTTCCAATTCCTTTTAATTCCTTTTCATCCTTCTTTTCTCCATCCTCCGTCTTTTTTACTTCTTTTACCTTTGTTGGCACTTTTTCCACTTTTACTTGTTCATTTTTTGTCAACCTTTTTCTCTTCCTTGACACTTCTTTCTTTTTCATTTCAACCAATTCCTTTTTTAACTTTTCTACCTCATTTTGCAGCATTTTTTGTGAGTCTTCCAAACGTTTTGCTTTCGCTTCCTCCACCTTTTTAACCTTCAGTTCAACTTCCTCCGTGTCTGACAATGATTCGTACATTGGTTCAGAGCCTGTAAAACCGTTTGAATTTTGAATTGACATTGAATTGTCTTGTTCATTTTTATTTTTATTTTCAAATTCATTTTCATTGCTTTTATTTAAGTTTAATTCCTCATCATTTTCCATTTCAAAAGGAGCTGTATCCAATATACTTAAAAATTTTCCTTCTTTTATGACATTAATAGACATTTTTGGGCTTTCACTTTCTTCGGTATTTTCAATGTAATCCTTAGCTGTTATCCAAATTTCTGGTGTCCTTATAACTTCAAATGTTTGACCGGTTATATCCGTGAATATTTCGGTGTATGTTTCATTAACACCATCAGTTCTCAACGTAAATCTTTCTCCTAACTTTAATTGTACTTCCATGCCCAAAATAATTCCTTCCGCTTCTTCACTTATAAAAATATCGAAAGTTTCCCCAAATATGGATGCTGTTACATATTGCTCTCCATCTCCGTCGATAAAAATTTCCCAATATTCCTGAACTAAATCTCTTGACACATACGAAAGTAAGGATATTCTGGTGGGGTTTAGCCAACCGGTGCTCGCATTTTTTAAGACTCCGTCAAGGAAAATTTCTAAAATTGTTTGGTCATTTCTTGGGTCGATTTCAACATTTTCAAAACGCCATGGAATTTCTGGTCCTAATTCATCTCCTGCTTCATCAAATGCATTATTTCGTACAAATGCAATTGCATTCAATTCATTTTCCTCTTCACTACTTTCAAATCCATACTCCGATAATCCTTTTTTCTTTAATTTTCTGTCCGTTTCACCAAAAATTTTATTTTTTTCTGTTTCTTTCCCGTTTTCGTTTTCTGAAATTTCACTTTCTTCTTCAGCTTCCTCTTGTTCCAGATTAGGATCGTCAAAATATTTTTCCCAGTTTAATGGTTCATCAGAATCCCTTAGTGGCAAAATTGCAGGTCCATTAAAGGACTTAACTTTTTCCATATGAATTTTGCGCATTTTTCCCTTACCATCGAGTGGTTTTACAATCAAATTCATTTTGTCTTTTTCGACTCCAATGCATCTATAAGGACCTGACCACCTGTGATCGAATTTATGTTTTAAGACTTCCTTTTTTATTAGGACTAAATCACCGATTTCAAATTCTTTCTCAACTGCCTTCCTTGATTTGTCATTTGCCTCCTTATATTTTTCTTGTGCCTTTAATATTTCTTCTCTTGCAATTTTCCAAGCGATTTGTGCTCTTTCCGATTGATTTTGAGCATAAATCGATACATCGCCTGCTCCTTCCTTTGCTATGGGCAATTTCAATAACAAATCAGTTGGCAAACGGGGCTGCCGTAAATAATTAATGTAAAATGGAGAATTTTTTGTTGCCACATTTATTGACGTGTTATATGCAAAAATTGCATGTGACAATATTTCGTCCCAATTATCTCCGTTTTCATTAATTATTGGGGACATAATATTTGCTAGGATTTTCATTGAGCCTTCAGCTAATCCATTTGATTGCTGATGATAGGGTGTTGACATTTTATGTTCAAACCCATAAATTTTTGAAAGGTCCGCAAAAATTTGTGATGTGAATTGTCTCCCTTGGTCTGTAATGACAATTTCTGGTACCGAATGCTGATGGATAACTGTTTCTATAAATGCCTCAGATACTGTATCCGCTTTCTGATTTGGTATAGCCTTTGCCGTTACCCATTTTGAGAAACTGTCAATTGTTAAAATTATGTATAGATTTCCAAGTCTCGTCTTTTTAAGTGGACCCATTAGGTCACAATGTACTCTTTGAAATGGTGTTTCTGTTGGCACAATTGGAACACTTGGTGCCGATTTTGCTTGTCCTGGGTATATTTTTCTTTTTTGACATAATTCACAAGTCTCGGTTAATAATCGGACATCCTTTTTCATTTCTTCCCAATAAAATCGATTTTTTATTTCCGGCCATGTCTTTTCAAAACCGAAATGTCCCTCATCATGAATATTGTGAAAAATTTTTTCCCTTAATTGGTATGGAATGATTAATTTTGGTTGTTCCGAATTTTCTTTTCCCTTTTTGTAATATATTGCGCCATTTATCAAACAATAGTCCGTTGGAACTTTTTTCCATTTCAATTCCGGGGGAATTTTTCCTGAGTTCAAAATGTAATAAATTTGTGCGAGTTCTTTCACTTTTCGTTGCTCTTTCACCACTTCTTCTATAGAAATATTTGCTCCTTTTATTTCCAATTGGTTTTCCTCACCATCATTTTTTGTACTCAAAATTTTTACCGAATTTTCCTCTTTTTCATTTTCCAAAATTTTATCATTTGTCTGAGTTTCCGGTATGTTATAACGTGACAGAAAGTCCGCTGCTTTATTCTTTTTACCAGGACGATAGACTATGTCTAAATCGAAACTCTGTAATGTAACCTGATATTTTTCTAAGCGTCCTTTCAATTCCTTTGCCTTCATCATCCCAGTTAAAGCACTACAATCGGTAATAATTTTGGTAATCCCAGAGCCAACAATATAAGGGGAAAACTCTTTAACAGCATATACCAATGCTAATGCCTCTCTTTCAATGGATGGATAATTAGTCTCGTGTCTGTTTAATGCTCTCGAGGCATATGCGACAGGACCTTTTTCTTGGAATAAAACCGCGCCAATGGCTTTTTTAGACGCGTCGCACTCAATTGTAAAAGGTTTCCCAAATCTCGGCGACTGTAATACTGGTGCCGATGTTAGCAAATTTTTTAGTAAATTTAATGATTCATCCTGTTCCTTTCCCCAATTTTCTTCAATTTTGCCCTCGAATTTATCTTGTGTTAAAGTTTGTAGCGGGCGGGCAATATGTGCAAAATTTTTAATAAAACGTCTGAAATATGTGAGCGCACCGAGTAATGACTTAAGTTCGGTTAGACTTTTTGGTGGCTTAAAATTTTGAACCGTTTGAACTTGTCTTGGGTCCATCCGAATGCCTCTTTCACTTAGCAAAAATCCCAAATATCTAATTTCTGCCACTCCCCAATGGCATTTGTCCATTTTCAATTTAAGTCCCACTTCTTTTAATAATTTTAAAAAGTTTTCAATGTCAATTAGATGCATCTCTTCGGTTTCGCTACCGATTATAATATCGTCCAGATAAATTAACATTGCTGCTGTTAAACGCCTCCGAAGTGAATTCATCACTCTTTGAAATGTATCGGGGGCAGCAGTAAGACCAAATGGCATTGTTATGAATTCATAAATGCCAAGGTGTGAAATAAATGCCGTTTTGTCTATGTCTTCTGTGGACATTGGAATTTGCATGAAACCACTTTGCATGTCCATTGATGTGTAATATTTTTTAGAGCCCATTAAGTCTAACAATTCTTGAATGTTTGGTAAATGGAAAACTCGCTTTTTTGTCATTTTATTTAGCGACCGGTAATCGATGGCAAAACGCCAAGATTTCTTATCTGCCTTGGGCACCATTACGATAGGGGATGCGAACTCAGATTCGCTCTCTCTTATGATATTTTGGTCCAACATTATCTTAATTTGTCTTTCAATTTCTTTCTGCGTTTCGGGTGGGTATCTGTAGGGTCGAAAATGAAATGGTAAAGAACCGGGAACTAAATCAATTTTATGGACAATTGGTCCATTGTACAACCCAATTTTGCCATCATCACCCACAAATGCTTCATAATGTTTGTCCACAATATTTTTTAATTCCGTTTGTGATTTTGTACTCAATCTTGTCCCCATCAGATTTATTCTTTCAGATGGTAGTCGGTTTTTTCCTTCTGTCGGTAAATACGGTAATTTTTCATGCCATTTTGTCTCGGGGGGAATATAATCTTTTGGTGGGATTTCATCCCCTGGTAAAGCATTAATTTTGACCATTTCCAATTCCGCGATGTTTGACCCTTTATATACTTTTACTGGCATTTTTCCAGCGTTCATAATTTGAACTGTAACACAATTACTGTCCCCTGGTGTGACCAAAGTTCTGCCGATTATTATACTTGGATACTGATGTTTAATTCCTTTTACCAAAAAATTTTGATTTGCTGAAAAACACTCATTTACTCTTGCCGTAATAATATTTTCCGTTCTTGGCTCAAAAGTTTCAGTCTGATCGAGGCTAACTTTAATTTGATTGGGTTTATCGGCCTCAAGAACAGAGACAATGTTTGTCCAAATTTCACCAATACGCACTTTTTGTTCCCCAAATGCTATTACACCCTTTAAATCACTTAACAATGGCAGTCCGAGTAATAATGGGCCAGGACAATCTCTATCGATTGACACTAATAATGTTACCTCCCATTCTGCACATTTTCCTGTTTCTGTATCTCCAATTCGTAATTTAGCATTTGCTTTTCCAATAATTTGGATTGATGAATTATTTGCCGCCGTTAAATTTGGGTTTTCACTGCCTAAGTCCTTTATTTCGAGTCCCGCTTTAATTGCTGTTTTTTGGCGACAATAAGAAACACTAGCGCACGAATCGACCAACGCTGAAGTTGGCAAACCATTTAAATAAACCCGTATTGATGGTAATTTTCGAGGGTTATTTGTAATTGCCGCAACTCTTGGGGGAAGATAAAAATTGTTTGTTCAATTTCCATTTGCGTGTTTTGAAGTGTTCGTCCACGTAAAAGTCAAAGCGGCGGTTGATCAGTGCAATTTCGAGGCCAAGTTGGGAAGGCGTAAGAAAGTCAAACACCAAAAGCCAACAATCGCCGCAGATAAAGCTGAAAATGGGGAGAATTTTATTAAATTCCCAAAATTTTCAATTTATTTACATTTCGTTTTTGTGAGGGCGTCGTCGTTTTTTGGCATTGTCCAAAAAGAACCAAAGAATGGTGGCAAAGCCGACCAACAGAAGAAGAAACATGGCACAAAAACTGAAAGAAATGAATTGGATTTAATCTCACAAATTCTTATAACAATTTGAGCAAAAGAAATGCGAAATGTTTCAAAAAGAAATAATAAACGTACAGAATTTCTGAAGACATTTGCAGCAACAAAATGACCGGAAAATAGAGGGAAAATAATGAGAGAATGAATGGAATGAGGAGGAGAAACAAGGGCATTTTATACTAAATATTAGCATAGCGCTCCGACCCTTCGGCGGGATTGGAAAAGTCAGGGTCAGTCGGCATTTGTCGGGAATAGACGGGTCCGTCGGGGTGCACCAAATGCGTCGGGTTTTCTAATTAGCCGCTCATTATCGCAATAAAAAAATGGGTGAATATATTTAACGGATTGCTTGTTTTTCTCATTTATTCATTTTTCGTCCTAAAAAATGCATTTAAATTTTATTATTTATTTTTAATTAATGTTGGCCGAAGCGGACCAACTTCATGATCACTGATCAGCAGAGTGATCCAGAGAACCCAATTTGAAGAAGCTTTCACGACTTATTATGAGAACTTTTGCAAACCAACCCCCCTTCCCTGCTCACTTTTTTCGAAGGTTGACCATTAGGAATGCAATTCCTATAAGGCACCAAAAATTTTCGGAAGTCGGAATTCCGACCCCAAAAATGTCGGAATTCCGTGCCATCCCTGGTGACCATCAGCAAAAGTGCTGAATAGAATCACGAGTGGCCAGGAAAAATGTGAAAAAATTCTTGGAGACAGTGAAAATTTTTCTGGAAAACCGTTAGGTCCAACCGGAATGAACACCAAATTATTCGCCGAATTTTTTTTCTATATTTAAAAAATAGACAGCCTACGGCCAGCAGGAATTTGTTGTGCCATGGCATTTATTGGGTTGGGGCACGAATATGCCAAGCTTTTACCGTTTTTATTATTAGCCATTTTATCAACGAATAATAGTTAATTACTCACAATGAATTTCACATATATACATAAAATACAATGGAAATGGACGCGTTTGCGAGCAAGCAAAGGTCAAATACAATACAAACAAATAATTAGGCAGTTTTAAAATGTCAAAGTGCCAAAATCATTTCGGTCAGACAATTGCGTCACCAAGCAATTGATTAATTAATTCATTTCTTCTGCTGATCACTCGGCCCGGGAGAAGCGGCGTCGAGAAGACTGAAAAAACGATGATTATTCCATTGCAAATTATAAATACCGTGGCGGGGGAACCGCCCAACTCGCCGCCGACCCTTTCGGCACCGTTTGCCATAACTTTTTTATACTTGGGTGTATTATTTCTATTTTGACAGGAAAATGTTAAGCACAATTAGAGCTTTCAAATGATGCCAGAGTTGCTAACTTTAACTGACTAAGAAAAAAGTTATAACATTTCAAAATTGGCGGCGCCGAAAGAGCCCGCGGCGAGTTGACCGCGACCCGTGGCGGGTCGGGTCAGGTAAATGAAAAGGAAACAGCATAGGTAATGAAGAGAAACAAGAACGGTACGATCACACAGGACATCCAATCAAAAATTCCGAATGTAATTTTGCCAAAAATTTTTTGATTTTCTACAAAATCCGCCGCATAACAAATGGCACTAAAATTTTCAAAATTCATCGGCGATTATTAATGAAGAGAAACAAGAACGGTACTATCCACAGCACATCAAATCCAATTTTTATGCATACGGGTACAACAAATATGCAATTGAATAATAACAATTTGCCAAGAAATATGTAATCCGATTTATCTCATATATCATCAATCATATCGTTTCATCTGTTTATTGGCAACAGCATCGGTTCGAACTCGTCTCCGCTAATTGTTCACGCAAAGGCACTTCCGTTCTTCTTCGGCTGCTGATCAATGATCATATTGGCACATTCCGTTTCGACATCTTTCAGCACGAATTTGTGAACAATCTCGAAGATGGACGAGATCACCATGACAATGCTGAGCGCCTTAAAAGTTTACAATGGGAAAAGCCCAAAATCAAATGCCAAAAAACAAAACTCACATAAGTGACCATCGGCACATTTGTTTGATCCGCTTTGAAGTTGACGAAAGACCAAAATCCCTTCCAATAGAGCACCAAATTGATTGAGCACACAATAAAGAAACACCAGCAGAAGAGAGAAGCGAAGGCATACAAATAGACGACGATCTTAAAAACAAAACAAACAAATTAAGCGACGCAAATAATAATCGAATCATAAATTTGACAACTCGAGAACCACAGAAACTCAAATCACAATTTGATCCAAAAAAAATCCATCGGATTTTGATTGAAAAGGAACACTCGATCCAAAAAATCCATCGGATTTTGATTGAAAAGGAACATTCGATCCAAAAAAATCGATCGGATTTCGACTTAAAAGTCAATTTGTTTGAATTCGATCCAATAAAATCCATCGGATTTCGACTTAAAAGCAACGCGATTTTGTCGGGGTTGAATTTGCTGTGGCCACGCGTTGCGGCGATCACTCACGTCATATTCTTCCACAGAACGCAGCATTTTCATGATGCCATAGCCCAAAATGCCAAGCGAGCACAATGCGAAAAATAGTTGGGCCGAGAAATAGAACAAAGTGTCATTGTTGAGGGGATTTGCTTCTTTGCCAATCCATTCAAGAAGCCAGTCAAAAGGCGAAATCTGAAAAAAAAAACAAATCAAATATAGGTAATTCATGCTAATGATAGCTTATTTTGCTGACCGACCATGATCGGAATGCATTCGTGCCCAGCGGGAGGCATTTTCGCGACCAAAAAGTAAAAATATTGGCATTGCGGTGCATTGGTGCTGCGGTTCATAACGAATTGGTTGTGCCATTTGTGATGGTGGAACGCATCGCCGAATTCGCCAGTTTTGGAGTCCCTTCCGATGAGCGTATAGCGATCGCCCTCACTGAGGCCACAGAAGAAGGTCTGAAAAATCAAATCATTATGAATCATTTGTGGGTGAAATTTAAATGCAATTAATTGACTTTTGGGTCGGTAAAAGTGCCGCAGAATTGATGAAGTGAAATGAGTTGCCAAATGATGATCAAAGTGAGCACAATTTGGAACGTCTTTAAGTAGATGATCTTCTTCTCCATAATGATGTCGCCACGTTATAACTTTTGTTTGCTATGAAAGAAGAAGAAACAGAACGATTCTTTAACGAAATAGGCAAATAGAAAACAATGATGAAATACACTGACAGACGCAAAAATGTGAGCATTTTGTTCGAAACATTCCCTTTATATAGGCCCCCCTAACAATGAATCGGAGTGTCAACGAATGGATGAAAAATTAGGCAGTGGGATGAAATTGCTTGCTATAAAAGGCGACTTAATGGCATTGTTTCAAAAAAATTCAACCATTTTATTTGCTTAAATTAAAAAAAAAACACTAAAAAAAAACGACCAAAAAATAGATTTAAACTAGAGTTGAGCCGGACCGGGACCGGGACCGGGGCGGGAAATCCCGGTTTTTTCAGGTCCCGGTCCCGGTTTTTGGAAAAACAGAAATCCCGGTCCCGGTTATGCCAGTCCCGGTCCCGGCGGGACTAAATAAGCACTGGTAAGAATGGGGTGTGGGTGAGAAAAGAGAAGAAAATTGGTGGAGAAGAAAAAATTTTTGAGAAAAAAAATAAATTATTTATTTTCTTTTAAGGCATATTTTTATATGCATAAGTGGATAAGTGGCTAAACCTTTTGCATAAGTGGATAAGTGGCTAAACCTTTTGAGTTTCATTATTTGTCCCTTGGGTTCAATTCCCCGATGGAGCATATAATTTTTTCTTTTTTCTTTACCAATATCAATTGAAATTTAATTAATAAAAAATATTTCTACATAAAAATTATATTTTTACCATTTTTAAACAGCCTAAAACCACAAATTAACCTAATATTTGGTCATTTTTTGGCAAATTCTGTTATCAAATCTCACTCAAAATTTTTCCGGCGGCGCCTATCGGCACCGACGGACCCCGCCCCCTCCCAATGTTCCAAAAGTTTTTCGAAAAAAACATTGCAACAAAAACAGCGACTTAAAAATTTAAGAGATTGTTAATTTGTTAGAAAAATCCAGAATTTTGGGACTCAGAAAATTCCAAAAATTCCCGCCCCCTTTGAAATGAAAATTTTAAAAATTTTCCAATGAATAATGGAAAAATTCTTCGAAATTAAAAAATTTTATGGGTACCTTTTTGAATTTAGGAAATTTTTGTAATAAAATTCACCAAAAAATTATAAAATTTTTCAAAAAAAATTTTCTCTTGGGAAAAGTCCCGGTTGGTCCCGGTCCCGGGTTTTTTCGCGGTCCCGGTCGAAAAACTTGGTCCCGGTCCCGGTCCCGACTTTTCTGGTCCCGGCAAATCCCGGTCGCGGTTTTTGTCAAAAATCCCGGTCCCGCTCAACTCTAGTTTAGACATTTCGCCGTGCCACCACTTCTGTCAGTTACAATATTTTACTTTTTATTCACGTGGAAACAACGCCAATTGAACCATTTGAATTGATGAATGAAGTGACGAATGAGAAGCTGACACTGAAACTGAGCAAAGAGTACGATGATTTGGTGTATAATTGGCTGTTGCAACGGTGCCCAATTGGGGAGACGGCGACGACGCCAGAAGTTAAATTGGAAGACAGCGTAAATCCGAGTGCCAATTTGAACAATATCATTTTGATCTTTGGAGTTTCAACAAATCCATTGGGTGAGCAGCAGCAATAGCATTTGATTTTATCGAAAATAAAAAATAATTAATTAATTTTAGGCCATTGTCGCCACCAGCGGAAGATGAAGAAAAAGATGAAGCGGATCAAAGCAACCAAAATTTCGTTTGTTAAGCTTACGGAAATGAATGATTTAATTAATTATATTTGAGAAATGATCGATCTCAATTTGTTGTGCCTATTTCCTTCCCAATTATATAAACCATTTATTAATTGATCGATCATTTCTCAGATAATAATCCATTCATTCATTCATTTGAAATAAGACAGTGTTCAAATTGGCATCCGAATTTTCGTCATTTTCCCATTGAATCGCCGCCGCTTTTTCACTAATTGAGCTTCGCTTCATCGTCCAATTAAACTTTGCAGTGCCAATTTGAGACCAAGTTGAGGACGGCAAAAAAACAAAACTGGTTTTTCTAAACATTTTTGGTCATAATTTTTTTTAACCTTAACGAAATTTTTCGCAATTTTACATGCTAATAGAGGATCTCGATTCCCGGACCCAGTGATCAGCGTAAGAAGAAAACGTGATCAAAAGTACTTGTTTTTCTAATCAATTAGATTGATTGGTGCCTAATTGTTTGCTCTTTGAACTACTTTCTTTCGTTGCTTTTTTGCGTCCAAATGCTTTTGTGAACTAAAAATTTTCAGCAAATTGGATAAATTCAAACAAATATGGGTTTTTGCACGTGATTTTAATTAGGCTCTAAGCTTAGGCTTAGGTTCTAAACTTAGGCTTAGGTTCTAAACTTAGGCTTAGGCTCTAAGCTTAGGCTTAGGCATAGATCCGCCCAACTCAAATTCCTATTTTTAATATCGGCAAAATGGTCAGTCCGAATACAAACAAATATCATCAATCAAAAAGATCGGACATCTCTCAAATTATCACTCCTTCTTCTGCTGAACACTGCTGGGCCCGGGAGTCGAGAACATCTTTTCATCGCTTTGATCTGCTGGCGGAGACAGCGGCCTAAATAAACCAAATTTTAAATGGATGAACATTTAAAGTACTGTACGGAGGATACTACTGTACCCTCCTGTCCGTGCTATATAGTATATACAAAAGTAAGGCCAATCTTTCCGCTCACCCGATACATTTTCCATAAAGACTGAAGTAGACATCGTTCAATTTATCTTTTTCCCATTGATCCGCCGCCGTCTCCCCAATAATTGGACATCGCATCAACAGCCAATCACCAAGTGTAATACCACGATTCGCTTCCTTGATCAGTGTCAGCTTCTCATTGGTCTGTTCATTCACCAATTCAAATTGTTCAATTGACGTTGTTGTCCTATGAATAATTCGAATATTGAAACTGGCAGAAGAAGTGGCACGGAGAAATGTCTAAACAAAATTAGTAAAAACAAAAACAATTTAACGAAAATATGGCGGGACACCTTTTTGTAATTGGTGATCCATTGGAGATTTGGTTGATACGAATTAACCCAGCAACGCAATCGCTTCGGTTGCCCGTCTTTGCTCGGAGTGTGTAACCATTTGGAAAGAATTTGGGCAGCAGTTGCATTTGGCCCATCATCAGTAATTCCATCGGGGAACAGTCCATAGGAACAGATGAAATTCAATTGGTCGCAATCAGGTGAGAAATGTCGGTGAAATGAGACGACGCAAATTGTCCAAATAATTGCCATCGGTAAAGGACAAATGACGAATGTTTGTCGCAAAAATTGGCCAAATTTGACAAATGAAAATTTCCCAAATTTGGGCCATTCCAATAGAAAATTCCAATTTGGTGCCTTTTCTGTCCCAAATTGGCTTGCTGGAACGCAGAAATTCAATGACAGAATGGTCAATGTACCTGAAGAAAATATAAAATGCCTTAATACAAACAAAAAACATTTAAAATTACTCAATATGAAGGAAACGAATTTTATTTGGCAGCGAATAATACGGCATCGGAAATTGCACAAATTTGTCATCGACCAGTACAGACAGTTTCGCTTTTGGTCCATTATCATTTGCACTTGGTCCTCTGTCCTTGCGAATTGTTATCGGCTCAAGTCCAGTTTATGCGTCCCATCGACTTTTATGCGTCCAATCGACTTTTGTGCGTCCAATCAATTTTTATGCGTCCAATCAAATTTTTGTGCGTCCATTCAATTTTTATGCGTCCAATCAATTTTAACCATCTAATTAGTTGCATTTCATGACAGTATTTCTAAGTATACGAGATAATTCAGCCTTACCTACTCCAAGAAATGCTGAAATATTTTTGTTTTTCCATGGTATCTCTGAACATTTATGTATTTACTGAAACAAATATATATGCAGAATTCTCAAATTGTAGTTTAACGAGGTTTTACCACAAAAAAGTAACATCTTTCTATTCATGTGCTAGTTTTTTAATTATAGACTTTATTTTTGTCAATGAACGGGAGAAAAAAATCGGCTTCACTTGCACATAATAATTGATTGGACGCATAAAAATTTGATTGGACGCATAAAGTTTGATCGGACGCTTAAAAATTGATGGGACGCACAAAAGTCGATTGGACGCATAAAAGTCGATGGGACGCATAAACTGGACTTGAGCCATTGTTATCCATTTACAAATTGTCAATTCGCTTTTGCCCTCAAAATGCGTGTCCACTAAAATGTCGAAACGGTCGGAAAGCAATGCCATTTTGAGTCCGAGTTGGGGACGATTAAAAGATGGGAGAATGTCCATCCAAACGTCGCTACAAATCCAACTGAAATATGGGAAATTTTTTAGGGTAAATGAAAATTTTTACGTTTTAAAAAGAATTCCTTACCGTCGATTCATTTTTGTGGTTCAATTAGCACACTTTTTCAATTAATTGGTGTCACAAAATGATGAATAAATAATTGTCCTGCAAAATCCTTTTCTAAACAATAAACAAATTTAGGTAATCTTTACTTTTTTGAATCCGATTCCTCATTTGGAGAGTAGAGAAAGGCAAATCAAAATTTTTCTCTTAGCGAAAATTGTTTTAAAAAAATATCAACATACATTGTGCTATTTTTTAAAATTTAAAGTTATTTTTTAAATATGAATTTTGGCGAAAAATAAATTGGGGAGAGAGATAAAAGAAAAATGAGAGAGTGTTAAATTCAGCCCCAGTCATACAAAAGCACTTTTGGTGAAGAACAATAAAGAAAATTAATTAAAAAGAGAGTGTTACGGGAAGAGATTTAATACTGAGAGAGAACAGAAAACATAGTGAGAAATCTGCGTCTCTTACCAAACGAATCAGCGAAGAAGAGACATGAACTCCCTTCCCATTGCGCTCTTTATAGGAATTATTTTCTCTACCCTCCTTCATCAAAAATGTTTTGTATGACTGGGACTGAGATCCAGCACTCTCTCATTTTTGCGTTATCTCTCGCAATAAAATTATATACCGCTCATTTAAATTTTAAAAAACTAGCGCAATTTTTAAAAATTACGTTGATATTTGCGTTGATGCCATAATGTTAGTTGATTTAATTAAATATCAACATTTAAATTGATACCCCGCAAAAACTAATAAAAAGGTTGATTTGCCATTCTCTACTCGGGGAGCTATGCTAATATTTTTAGTATAAAAAGGCCTTTTTCTTCTCCTCCGCCTCATTCCATTCATTCATTCGTCCATTTCCGGTCATTTTGTTCCTGCAAATGCCTTCAGAAATTCTGTACGTTTATTATTTCTTTTTTTCTAACGTTTCTCATTTCTTTTGCTCCGCTTTTGAACAATTTCGATATTAAAATTTCAAAACCAATTTTGAAAGTGTTAGCTTTTTGGAAGCTAAAAATTCAATTTTGGATTAACTCGCTTTGATGCTTTTCCCAATTAATTTTTCAGTTGGTCTGTCGTGTTTCTTCTGTTGGTCGGCTGTGCCACCATTCTTTGGTTCTTTTTAGGCCATGTCAAAAAACGACGACGCCCTCACAAAAAAGAAATGTAAATAAATCAATCAAAAAATTTGGAAATTTCATAAAATCTCCAATTTTCAGCTTTATCTGCGGCGATTGTTGGCTTTTGGTGTTTGATTTTCTTGCGCCTTCTCAACTCGGCCTCGAAATTGCACTGATCAACTGCCGTTTTAACTGCATCGTCGACGAACACTTCAAGACACGCAAATGGAAATTGAACAAACAATTGCTAATCCAATGGGACATTCAAGAAAATGGCACCAAGCAAATGCAAATTGTCAAATCCGATGGAAATCCATTGCCAATCCCGCAAAATCCGTTGCCCAACAAAGTCATCGGATTCCGAGGCATTAAGATCGCGTAAGAAGCCGATCATCCAGATTTTTTGATTTATGAGATCACATTTTAAGCTACATCGATCAAAATGTCGTCGCATTTCTCCGCCGTTTTCACCGTTTTTTTCGCCGGTTGTTCAACGGATTTGCACATTATCACGGGCAATGATCGCATTTTGAAATTTGTTTTGCTCAACATTTGGCCAATGTTTCGCCATTCAATGCATGTGATCGTTTTGAATACCATCGCTTTTCGCCGTTTGCGTCAATTGGCCCCGTCACTTCTCTTATTAGCCATTTTATCAACAATTAATTACTCACAACAAATTAATTCATACACATAAAATACAATGGAAATGGACGCATTTGCGAGCAAGCAAAGGTCAAATACTAAAAGCTTGGGGATATTCGCAGTCCAACCCAATAAATACCATGGCACAAACGCTGTCATTTTTAGTCACACACAATTAGATATCATTAATGACAATTTTCAGTTCATCACGGAAATTTTCAACAATTATATCCGCTGGAGTAAAAAATGATCAATAGCAATGCTTACCTAAAAGTTCCTGAGATTCGCGGCTTACTCCCGAGTCCGAAAACTCCGAGACACAAAATCCGAGACTTTTCAAAAAATACTCACACCCTTAAAAATTTATTAAACTATATAAATTTATTTTTAATGAATGATTGATAAGTAGGGCTTCTTTTTTTAGGCACAAAAAATCGCGAAATAGGCACCTAAAATAGGCAAAAAAAAATCGCAAAATAGGCATTAAAGAGGCACAAAAATCCTCAAATAGGCACTAAAATAGGCAAAAAAAAATTTTTTATTAACGCTTTTTAGGTATTAAAACAAGTAAAAATTAATTTAAAAAATTATTTTGCTTATATTTCAATTGTTTTAAATTTGTTTTCGATAAAAATAATTTTTTAAACCAAAATTTACTGAAGAAAAAATAATTAATTTTTGGGGAAGAATTTTTGTGAAAATTTTTTTTCAATTCTTAGGAGTCTATTTTCTGAAAATTTTCAGGTCGATTCTTAGGGGTATATTTTTCATTTTTATTGCATTTTTGGTAAGGATTTTTCCTAAAATCCTGAAAAAATCGTCAAAAATGGCGAAATAGGCACAAAAATAGGCAAATAGGCATTAAGCACAAAAAGTCCAAAATAGGCAAAAATAGGCATTATAAAAGTCATCATAGACACCCCAAACAAAGCGGAAAACGCTTTTTTCGTGCTTATCTGTGCGTATTAAGTGCGCAAAAATTTTAGGCATTTGCCTAAAAAAAGAAGCCCTATTGATAAGAAAATATGAAAGAAATTCGTGAAAAATTTTGTGCTCATTCCGTTGTACATGACGGATTTTCCAGAAAATTTTTCCCAGCCTTCAAGAATTTTTTTCGCATTTTTCTTGGTCACTGTCCCGTGACTCCATTCAGCACTTTTGCTGATGGTCAGCCCGAAAAAGCTTCTTCAAATTGGGTTCTCTGGATCACTCTGCTGATCAGTGATCATGAAGCTGGTCCGCTTCGGCCAAAATTAATTCGAAATAAATAATAAAATTTAAAATGCATTTTTTAGGACGAAATTAAATGAATAAATGAGAAAAATAAGCAATCCATGAAATATTCAGTATTTTTTTTATTGCGATAATAAGCGGATAATTAGAAAACCCCGACGGACCCGTCTGTCCCCGACAAATGCCGACTCCGACTTTTCCCACCCCCCCCCCCCGAATTGCTACGCTAATATTTTAGTATAAAATGCCCTTGTTGCTTCTCCTCCGCCTCATTCCATTCTCTCATTATTTTCCCTATATGTCCGGCGGCGTTGATAGGCGCCGTGATTGTTTTTCAAACGGAAAATATGACTCTTAATTAATTTTTTTTGCATTTTTTTATGTTTTAAAAATTGAGGATTTTTCATGCCAAATGAGGATTTTTTTGAGGTATTTTGGTGGCAAATGAGGATTTTTTATGGCTGAAATGAGGATTTTCAAAATTTTGAGATCGAAACCCTGACTAAAAGGCAGCAAAAAAGGCACGAAAACCCCGAAAAAGTCCATGAAAAAAGTCATTAAAATTTGTTATTAAGGATTTTTAGGGAGCAAAACACATAAAACTTAATCAAATTGATTTTTGCTTATTTAAATGATTATTAAAATATTTTATAACTTTTCGAATAAAGAAAATATTAAACCTAGAATTTTTATCAAGAAAATAAATAAAAATTTAAAAAAAGTTGTGTCCGGACTCCGAACCCGAATTCGAACAAGTCGAAAATTAAAATTTTTAAACTTCTAACTATTGATTAGGTATTACATACATAGAATGGTATTCGCGTCAACGACCCATTCCTTTTATACCCGACAAACGCCGACTTCTCCCACCCCCGAGGGCTCGGAAGCGTTGTCCTGTCGACTTGGGATGTCATTGTCCGTGAAATTTGGCCCATTTTTACGACGACTAAAATTCACAATTTGGCTTTCCGGCAAAGGAAGTCCCACACTTTTGCCATCGATCACCATCAACAGTTTCGATCCGTTTAATATTCGTCCATTGTGGTCCATGCCGCTAATTATCTTCGATTTCCAAAGCGTCAATTCCTTTTTCCCGTCAAAATGCGCGTCCACCAAAACATCAAAATGGGGCGAAATCAGTGCCAATTTCAGACCAAGTTGAGGACGACGAAAAAACGGAAGAATATCCATCCAAACGTCGTTGCAAATCCAGCTGAAATGCGTAAAAATGTTTTTAGGTATAACTAGAAATTCTTCAAATTTAAAATTTCTTACATTTTCCTTGAACGTCGTCGGTTCATTTTGCTGCAATTAGCTGACAAATGAGCACACTTATAATTAATTAGGTAGTCGTAAATTATGATGCAAAAACAATGACAATAACTGTCAATTTCCACTGCCTTTTGTATGATTTTTGCTCAATCGGTACTCAAATGTACGCTAATATTTTTAGTATAAAAATGCCATTGTTTCTTCCCCTCCTCCTCATTCCATTAATTCTCTCATTCATTCATTCTCCCTATATTTTCTCCGGTCATTTTATTGCTGCAAAATGCCTTCAGAAATTCTGTACGTTATTGTTCCCTTTTTTTCTGACTTTTTGCATTTCTTTTGCTCAATTTTTAACCGGCAGAATTGGGAGATGAAAATTCATGAAACTCATTTTGAAGACTTATTGTTAGCTTAATCGGCTTCAAAAAAGATTTAAAAAAAAAGAAAGTTTCACTTTTGGATTCCTTCACTTTCATTTATTACTTTACCCAATTCATTTTTCAGTTGGCGTGCCGTGCTTTTTCTGTTTGTCCATTGTGCCACCATTCTTTTTTGGTTCTTTTTGGACAATGCCAAAAAACGACGACGCCCACACAAAAAAATGTAAAGATTTTAACAAAAATTCAAAAAAATCCTTGGATTTTTCAGCTTTATCAGCGCCGATTGTTGGCTCGAAGTGTTCGATTTTCTTACGCCTTCTCAACTTGGCCTCGAAATTGCACTGATCAATCGCCGCTTTGACTTTTACGTCGACGAACACTTCAAAACACGCAAATGGACATTGAACAAACAATTGATAATCCAATGGGACATTGAAGAAAATGGGACGAAGAAAATGCAAATTGTCAAATCCGATGGAAATCCATTGCCAATCCCGCAAAATCCGTTGCCGAAAAAAGTCATCGGATTCAGTGGCATTCAGATCATGTAAAAAACTGATTAATTTGGAATTTTTCGTCTAATTTGGCTTTTCAGCTACATCGATCAAAATGTCATCTCATTTCTCCGCCGTTTTCACCGTCTTTTCGCCCTTTGTGCAACAACTTTGGACATTTGCACGCGCAATGGTCGCATTATGGACTATATTTTGCTCAACATTTGGCCAATGTTTCGCAATTCTATTCGTGCGATGCTTTTGAATTCCATCGCTTTTCGTCGTTTCCGCCAATTGGCCCCGGCACTTCTCAACGAATGTCCATCACTTCTCTTTGTCTCTTTCAATGATGCCATTCTCCTCGCTTTTCCGCCCGATGAAAGTGCCAATGCGTCGGATGGCCAAGCGGTGGCAAAATGGTTGTTCACGCCTCGTCCGAATGGTATGCCCAAGTGGCTCAAATACTCTTTGAATTCACCGGTGGAGGAGCAATGGTCGTCAATGATTGAACAGCTCAAAGCGGTGATTATCCCTAATTTAATTGGTTTTTCTATGCTTTTTTGTCCCATTTTTTAGGCATTTTCTAATGCTTCTTCTCCGGTTACTTTTGGCATTATTTTTCACTTTCTGCCGTCTTCTCCGATTGACTTCATTGTGCCATTTGATCTGATCAACGAAGTGACTGGAGAGAAATTGTATCTTCTACAATCAGCAAATGGTTTTTGGCTCAGCCGTTGTCCAATTGGATGGGATGAGCGCAATTGGGACAATATGGCGGATGAATTCAAAGCTCGACAGAATCCAATTGATTTTGTGATCGAAGATGGCAGATACGACGACGGGTGAACATTTCTAAAATGCTTGATCATTTTATGAGTCCAATCGTCGAAAATTGCTTAGACTTTTTGCTTTCAAATGGTAGCAAAAATGTACTTTAATGGACAGAATTGTGGTACAAAAAATCATTTTATTGGTTGGACACATAAAATGCCATTGAACTCATACAAATTGAATTGACTTAAAGTGCAATAGGATTATCTTTTTCAGTATTTGCGACGCCGCTTCTCCTGGACCGAGTGGACAGCAGCAGAAATGAATTAATTAATTAATTGATGCGATTTAAGAGCGAAATGATGTTGGCACTTTGCCATTTAAATATTGTCTAATTGTTTGTTTGTTTGTTGTTTGTATTTGACTTTTTGCTTGCTCGCAAATGCGTCCATTTCCATTGTATTTTATGTGTATTAATTAATTAATTGTGAGTAATCGTTGATAAATGGCAAATGATTAATGTAGTTTTTGAGATCAGCAAAAATATTTCAACGATTTGTACTAGCACAAGGGATAAGACAAGGAACGGACCAAAAAAAAAAAATACGCGAAACGCGGTAGAGGGTAATACTGCACGCTTAAATTCAAAAAAATTTGAATATTTTATTCAATTTAACGGTATCACCGAAAATGTTCGCATTTTGGACTTTGTTTTGCTCAATATTTGGCCAATGTTTCGCCATTCTATGCGTTCGATGTTTTTGAATACCATTGCTTTTCGCTGTCTGCGCCAATTGGCCCCGTCACTTCTCAACAATTGTCCATCACTTCACTCTGTGTTGTTTGATGACGGCATTTTCCCCGAATTTCCGCCCGATGAAAGTGCCAACGCGTCGGATGGCCAGGCGATGACCAAATGGTTGTTGACGCCTCGTCCGGATGGTGTGTCGAAGGTGCTCGAATGCTCTATTAATTCACCGGATCAATGGTCGTCAACGATGGAACAGCTCAAAGCGGTGATTATCCTTTTTTAATTGGTTTTTCTATGCTTTTTTTGTCCCATTTTTAGGCATTTTCCAATGCTTCTTCTCCGGTTACTTTTCGCATTCGCTTTCTGCTATCTTCTCCGCTTCACTCTGTTGTGCCATTTGATCTGATCAACGATCTTTTTAATGATCTCGAACATTGTGCAAAAATACTAATCATGGTCAAAATTTTATATGGTCAAAATTCTTAACTTTTCCCCCGGCGGCGCCTATCGGCACCGCCGGACTATAAAAATTTGCTCAAAATCACAAAATTGGTCATTTTTGTGGACAAATCTGTTAACAAATCGTTTTTTTGCATGCCAAATGAGGCTTTGAAAATATTCATCTGACATCCCTGATTAAGACCAAAGTGTGCTGCTAATTGCCACAAAATGAAGCGACGTTAAAGAAAATGTGAGAAATTAACAACAATGAAATTTCTCATTTTAATTAATTAATTTTCACGCTTTTCAGTTGGATTTGTAGCGATGTGTGGATGGATGTTGTCCCATTCTTTGAACGTGTTGAACTTGGCCTCATGTTGGCACCGGTTTCGCCACGTTTCGATGTTTAATTGACGCGCATTTCGATGGCAAATCAGAATTGACAATTTGGAGACGTATCAGAATTCAAAAAGACAAAACTGCTGAAAAAGCTGTGGTCGGTGCATTTATGTATGACAAAGTGCAATTTCCGATGCCGGACCGTCCGTTGCCCTACAAAATTCGCTTTAAGGACCTTCTGATTTAGTAATTCGAACATTTCTATATACAAACATACATAGGTATTTAAATGGGGCCCTTTTTTCGGTAAAATTGAAAATTCGGCCAATTTTGATTTTTATAATAATTTAAAATACATTTTCCGATTCCTCTCATGGAGATAAGTCGATTGGTACCATTTTTAGGGCCCGGCGACATTTCTGAACAGAATTATGAGCCTGGGACTACTAAATCCTGGGCCTATAATTTTGTTCAGAACTGTCGCCCGGGGCCCTTAAAGTGTACTAACAATCGTCGATTTCACTAATTAAGTGTAATTAATTATGAAAATCGAGTTAGTCTGTCATCTTCTTCAATTTCTTTCTATTTTCAGCTACATTGACCATTCCGTGATCACAAATTTCTCCGTTCCAACAAGCACATTTGGGACAGAAATGGCATGTACCCCGGCCTAATTGATGTCATTAGTGATTTTGATGGGCCAAATGTAATTTCTTCTGCTGGCCAATTGATGAGCCTTTGATTTGCATCGACTAATTGATTTAATTGCGCTTGATTTACGCTTTGTTCTTTGTTTAGACTTTTCTCTGTGCCACCGCTTTGGTCAGTTACACCGTTCAATTTAAAATGTTCGCATCCGCCGAGCCATTTGAAATGGTGAACGAACGAACAAATGAGAAGCTGACGCTGGAGGAAATGTCACTTTATGGTGATGGCGATTGGCTGTTTAAGCGATGGCATTAATTGCATTGGGTGAGACTCCGAAACGGCATTCATTTTGATTTTGTCGAAAAATTAAAAAAAATTTATTTAGGCCTTTGTCGCCACCAGCGGAAGAAGAAAAAGAAGAAGCGGACGAATGAAATCAACGAAAATTAATTATATTTGGGAAATTGTCGACGATCTCAACCATTTGGATTTGATTTGATGCTCTCATCATTTTCTTGTCATAAATGCTTCTTTCTTTGTTAATTCTTACATTTATTTGCTTTGCTATTTTGTGGTACAATTTCTTGGTATCATTTGAAAAACTTAAACTAGGTATAGGTTTTTTCTCATGTTTTCGGTTTTTTCTACCTCAATTTTTTCAGTTCAATTTCAGTGACTATGTATAAAAATTTAAAAAGGATTTTTAAATTTTTCGCTTTATGGCATTTTTATGCTGTTTTTTTTGAAAATTCAAAAATATTTACGAATTTTTCAAAAAATACACTTGGTAAGATTTGTTTTTTTGAAAATCCCTGTCCTGTATAGAATGCGTATCTTAACAACAAAAAAAACTCGCAGTGTTTTTAAAAGGATTTTGGCCCCCAAACGGAAAAATTTTCCCGCCTTCGGACCCCATTCATTCCTTTAAATTTGCAAAATTTATGCCAAAACTTGTTTTTTATTCAAAATGTTTTACAAAATTTATTCGGCAGAGTCTTTCGCATGGATGGTAAAAAAGAAAAAAAACGGCGATAAATAATTTTTATGGACAATTATAGAAAAAATTTGGCGTTCTGTCACCTTTACTTTTTATCTTTATTTCTCTCAGTTTTATGTACTGTCTCTTCATTCTTAATAATGTAAAGAACAACATTTACTTCGTGACGTTTAACTTTTTTCCTGCACGTTAAATCCACACCAAATTTAACATACCGATAGAGAAAAAAATTCTGCATCGATTAATGCAAAAAGTATTTTTGTTTATGCGCTAGATCAAAATTTACATACTCAAAATTAGTAAATTTTATTTTTAATAGATTTTATGGCTAAAAGAAAATTAATAAGTAAGCTGCAAAACAAAAAAGCGGCACAAAAGCGGTGGCAAAAGCAAGATCTGAGAAAAGCGCAGACGAAGAGGGCGACAGAAGCCCGGCTGGCCAAAAAAAGTGAGCTTTTCAACTGATTTTTAGGTTCAAAAATATTTCAACTAAGTTCAGCAGTCCAACAGCAACAAATTGACGACGAGGAAGGAGAAGCCGAGACGGAGCAGCAAGAAATTGGCCAAGCGGAGCAGGTAGAAGAGACTTACGACCATGCAAGTGAGTTTCAACCATTTTTATTTGTAAAAATAACATAAAATCATTTTTTAGTGGACTTCGACTACCACCTGGAGAATGATGTCCAAATGTCGCCGAATTTGGGCATTAACAATCAACTACCGCCGGACTGGGGTGCAACGGCAGAAGCAGGAGTTCAATGCGCGACAGCGACAAAGGAAGCCTCAACCCAAACCGACTGGAGCATCCATGCTGCTGGGAACCGTGCACTTTGCGAGGCCAATTTCAAGCTACAACGTCTTGTTGCACAGCTGCGGCAACAATTGGTTTCGCCGCCACTGTTCGACATCAAAATTTCATCACCTGGTCCACCATGCCCCTGAATTTGCTGAAAACCATGGATTTTGGGGCCTACTCAGTGAGCAGCCTGTTGAAAAATTTCACGCGTTGTTCAATGACGATCTCGCGCGCAAGGCAAACACCAAAGACCTCCACGACATTTTGATGTTCTGCGCGAGAGAATCTGCCATTCGGAACGCCATTTTCGATGCCAATCAACTTTGATCAATGTTTTGTTTTGTTTTTGATAAGTTGATTATATTTTTTTTGTTATTTTTCACACATTTCTCAAATTTTTAGATTTAATAAATTAAATTTATTAATTTGCCGTCAGAATTTTAATAAATTTATTAATTTGCACTCATACACAGTGATTTAAATGAATTTTAATGTTTGTAACATATTTGATCAGTTAAGAAACTTTGTTTTCTTTTTAAATATATTGGCATTTCGTTTTTTTTACGCCAATGATTTATTGCCGCTTTTTTCGGTCTACGTCAGTTGGGCCCTCACGATTGGGCCCCCACGTTTGGGCCCTCACGTTTGGGCCCCCACGTTTGGGCCCCAGCATATTTTTCCACTATAACTTCCTATAAATTTTTTTATGCCATCCAAATCCAACATTGTTGGTATCATTCGAAAGCTAAACATGCTTAGAATCTTTTTCTAAGCTATTGCTTCGCGATTAGACAATTACCAAAAAAGTTATACATGAAAATTGCGAAAAAGTCGAAAATTTCAAGTTTTTTTCTCACTAAAATTTTTTCTAGGCTTGAAAAATTTTTCGCTTTATGTAAGGCTAATAGAGCATGTTAAGAGCTTTCGAATGATACCAAGAATGTTGGATTTGGATGCCAAAGAAAAAAGCTATCGTGGAAAAACATGCTGGGGCCCAAACGTGTGGGGCCCAAACGTGAGGGCCCAAACGTGGGGGCCCAAACGTGAGGGCCCAACTGACGGGTTCCGGCTTTTTTTCATTTTTTACCGTCCATGTTCGGCACCGGCAGACCTTTCCCATTAAATTTTTTGTTTGAAATAATATGAAAAACCGATGGTTGGAAAAAAATGTTTCAAAGTCAACTAAGTTTTTTCTGCTTAGAATTTTATAAATTGTTGATTTGATTAGAAAATGAATAAAGCAATCAAATCAAAAAATCTCTTTCAGCTTACTTTTTGGAATATACAGAAAGTTTTTTACTTTGTTAACAATCACAACTTACAAAAATGAACAGACGGTAAGGAATTTTCGTAAATAAAATTACAAATTTTTCCGTAATTTCCCATGTTTAAATTGGATTTGTAGCGACGTGTGGATGGACATTCTGCCATCTTTTGACCATGCTCAACTCGGCCTCAAAATGGCATTGCTTTCCGACCGTTTCGATGTTTTGGTGGACGCGCATTTCGGTGGAAAAAGCGAATTGACAATTTGGAATGATATTACAATTCAAAAGGACTTGGAGGACGAGCAAATTGGACCAAAACCAATATTTTTTGTCTCTTTGAAAAATTTGGTATTTCCATTGCTTGAGCATCCGTTGCCCAACAGAATTCGCTTTAAGGACCTCCAGATTGAGTAATTTTAATCTTTGTTGGTTTTATATTTAAAGCATTTTGTATTCTTCAGGTACATTGACTATTCCGTCATTGAATTTATCCGTTTCAACAAGCAAATTTGGGACAGAAGTGGCACCAATTTGAAATTGTGGCCGTACAAAGCCGAGAATGTTCAGCCGCTTTGGGATGTTTTTATTCGTGAAATTTGGCCAATTTTTGCGACAAGCATTCGTCATTTGGGCTTTCCGGCAATCGTAAAGAATGGGGGTCCCTAATTTAACTTTTTTATTTTAGGCTTAAAATCACTTTCCTGGGGTTTTCGAGGGCTCTGATTACGAATCCGGACTCGGTTTGCTCAATTCCGAACCCCTGACCCGGATTCGAACAAAAAAGTTGAAATTTTTTTTCAAAATACGCGTTAAAATCGATCTAATTTGGGCGTAAATTGCATATTTTTATGCAATTAATAGTTGAAGCATAATTTTGGATCAAAATAAATAATTGTTAAATGAATTTGAAGCTTTTACCCAGAAAAGTGTATCTTTGGAAAAAAAATTCCAACTTTTTTGTTCGAGTTCGGGTCCGGGGTTCGGAATTGAGCAAAACCGAGTTCAGTTTCGTGATCAGAACCCTCGAAAACCACCAAATACTCATTTTCAGCTCAAATAAAAAATAATAATTTTATATTTGGGACCCCCATTCTTTACGATTGCCGGCTTTCCCAATGGCCATCATTTGGACATTTTGCGTCGCCACATTTCACCGACAATTCTCACTGATCTTGATCAATTGAATTCAATCAATTCTGGTATTCTGTTCCCCGATGGAATTGCTGACGATGGGCCAAATGCAACTGCTGGCCAAGCGTTGGCCAAATGGCTTCACACTCCGACAAAAAATGACCAACCGAAGGAATTGCGTTGCACTGATTTTTCAAATTCCCAATGGGTCAACTATTTCAAAGAGGTGATCGGCCATATTTTTAATTAATTGATGCCTTTGTTTTGTTTAGACATTTCGCCGTGCCACCACTTCAGTCAGCTACAAAATTTGTTTTGAAGTTTTCTTGCAGCCAATTGAGCCATTTGAATTGGTGAACGAACAGACCAATGAGAAGCTGACACTGATGAAGCGTGGAGATGAAGATGGTGAAGTCATTAGTGGTAATTGGCTGTTGAAACAGTTGAAACGGGGCCCAATTGTTGCGGAGACGGCGATGGTTCAGAAACAGCAGCAGAAGGACCAAAATTCGGATGCCAATTTGAACGGTCTTCTTCCTTCTCTACGATGACATTGGGTGAGCAGCAGAAAGATTGGCCGTATTTTTTAATCCAAATCCAAACATTGTTGCTGCATCATCCGCCCAAAAGCTCTTCACATGCTCTACTAGCCTTACAAAAAGCGAAAAGATTTTTTAGCCTTTAAAAAAATTTATGAAGGAAAAACTTCAAAATTTCGACTTTTTAGTTTTGTCCGTTCTGTTACACGGTTTATTTCGGAATCCCTATTGGTCCGGGTTTTTTCATTAATTAGGGGCTATCCTTTTACAGAAAGTTGGTTCTAATCCATTTCAAATTTTGCTTAATTTAGGCCGCTGTCTCCGCCAGGTCAAAACGATGAAAATGTGTTCTCTCTTCCCGGGCCCAGTGATCAGCGGAAGAATAAGAAGTGATCATTTGAGAAATGACTGATCTTTTTGAGTTATGATGAATTGGATTGATTTGATTTGATCATATTTTGTTTTTTGCTCATTGGACGTACGATATAAAAGTGAGTTTTGAAAATTGGAAAAGTGCCAATTAACGAAAAAGTGTTTTCTCAACTCCCGAACCCAGTGATCAGCAGAATCAGTGATCATTTAAGAAATGACCCGATCATTTTTGAGTTTTTATAATCAATTGGATCGATTGATGTTGCGTACACATTAAATAATGGGGAAATGGCGTTCTGCTGATACTGTTAAATCTCAGATTTGGCTACCCTGCTTATTACCCTAGTGAATTTTAATTTCGAATTTTTTTTTTTTTAAGTTGGGGGTGGAGGAGTGAAGAACCTTAAATGCTGTATTTCCAAAGTCATTAAACAATCGTTTCATTGATAATTAATAAATTCAATAAAATAAATGTTTTATATAATCGGAACGAAAAAATCAAACAAAAGCATTTCAGAAGAGAGAAAATAAGCACAACAAATTGAGATGGATCATTTCATCAAATATAATTAAATAATTCATTTTCGTACACTTCAGACGATATTTTCATTGCTTTTATCCGCTTTTTCTTCCTTTTCTTCTTCCGCTGGTGGCGACAATGGCCTAAAAAATTAATTAATTTGACAATCAAAAATTGCTGTTGCTTCTCACCCAATGCAACGATTTCCACCCCACAAATCAAATCGGATATTGTTCAAATTGGCACCCGAATAATTGTAATGCCGTAGGTCAAATCTGATATGGTCCAAATTGGCACCAGAATTTTCGCGGTTTTTCCACTTAACTGTCGCCCCAATTGGGCACCGTTGCAACAACCAATTATACACTAATTCGATGGATTCTTCGGTCTTCTGTTTCAGTGTCAGCTTTTCTTTCGTCCGTTTCGGGTGCCTTTGAAATATATCAGATTTGCTCTACGGCATGCCAATTATTCGGGTGCCAATTTGAACAATATCCGATTTGATTTGTGGGGTGGAAATAGTTGCATTGGGTGAGCAGCAACAGCAATTTTTGATTGTCGAAAAAATAATTTTAGGCCATTGTCGCCACCAGCGGACGAAGAAAAGGAAGAAAAAGCGGATAAAAGCAACAAAAATATCGTCTGATTAAGTGTACGGAAGTGAATTACCTAATTAATTGTATTTGAGAAATGATCGATCTCATTTTGTTGTGCTTATTTTTTCTCTGAAATGCCTTTGTTAATTCTTTCATCCAATGATATAAAACATTTATTTTATTGAATTTATTAATTATCAATGAAACGATTGTTTAATGAATTTGGAAATACAGCAATTAAGGTTTTTCACTCCTCCCCACTTAGAAAAAAAAATTCAAATTAAAATTCACTAGGGTAATAAGCAGGGTAGCTAAATCTGAGATTTAAGAGTATCAGTAGAACGCCATTTCCCCATTATTTAATGTGTACGCAATAAATTAACGAATTATGGCCATTATTTTGGTTAGCAGACCTTTTTAATCTCCTCCATCCCATTCAAATTGATTCGAAAGCCCTTCAGATGCTTTAATTCCAAAAAATTTCGTCAATTTTGAACAAATTTATGGCCATAAAAGTTGGAAAATCTGGTTTTTTAAGTTGTTCTGGCCATAATTTCTTTGATTCAAATTGGTCAATTTTTTATATTTTTACCAACAAAATGGCCGAAATGCTTAGTGGTCCAGTTGAGCCCCCGCCCACACCAATGAGCACCAAATTTCATCTCGTCATTTCCCATCCCTTCAAAAATTAGTCGACACCATCCCCCCCCCCCCCCCCCTCAAAAATAGGTCGACATTAAATATTTCGAAAAAAATTCCTCAATTTTCAACTTTATCTACATTTGGCAAATCCTTTCACTGCGCCAATTCTGCGGCACGCTGACCCAAAATCCATTTAAATTTCTCAAATGACTCATAATGAAGTGATTTTCAGGCCTTCCTTCCTCCATGACATCTCAGTTGGCCATTGCAAAAGCTTTACGCTCCAATTGTCGCCACCATCAGTGGAAGAAGAAGCGGATCAGAGCAACGGAAATTAATTATTTTTGATGAAATGATCGATCTCGCCAATAGGAAACTGATTTGATGCTCTCATTTTCTCCCGAAAATCTTTTATGATTTTCAGAAATTTTCTTTCAAAAAAACATGCGGATTTTTTAAAACACGCTTCCAAAACTTTAAATCGCCTTTTTTCAACAATATCAAGCATTAGCAACAACATATTTCTCGCCGCCAACTATTTTTCTGAGAATTCCGGTTTAGAAATCAGAAATTATGCATTTCCGAAAATCAGATTTTTAACAATTTTTTTAGCGCATTTTTCCGAAAATTTTTTGCTTATGGGTGAGGGAAGAGAGTCCAGCGGTGCCGATAGGCGCCGCCGGGGAAATTTTTGAAACTTTTGCTCTGTTTCTTAGCAAATTGTACCCAAAAAGACCAAATTCCTGTATGAAAAATATGCAAGTCTGAAATTTTCAATTTTATCCAGTGTAAATTATTCACGGAAAAATCGTGAATTGACGCCCTCAACCGTAACCGTGACCGTGATCGAAAAAACCCGTGAAATTCACGGTAACCGTTTTATTAAATAAAAAACAAAATGAAAATTTAATTTTGTATTATTTTCAATTGAAATAAATTAAAATTTGAATTTTTTAAAAATTTTTTTGAATTTTTAAAAAGTCCCGGTTGGTCCCGGTCCCGAAAAAAATCGAGGTCCCGGTCCCGGTTTTGGCAAAAATTCCCGGTCCCGTGGCACTCTAATTTGGACAATTTGCGCCGTCGCACTTCGCTGACAATTCTCACCGATCTTGACCAACTGAATTCGATCAATTCTGGTGTTCTATTCCCAGATGGAATTGCTGACGACGGGCCAAATAAAACAATGAAAATAAATGTTTTATATAATTGGAAGGAAAGAATTAACAAAATCATTTCTGAGAGAAAATACCTAAGCAACAAATTGAGATCGATCATTTCTCAAATATAATTAAATAATTCATTTCCGTACGCTTCAGACGATATTTCCGTTGCTTTTATCCGCTTTTTCTTCCTTTTCTTCGTCCGCTGGTGGCGACAATGGACTAAAATTAAGTTTCTTATTTTTTGACAATCAAAAGTTGCTGTTTTGCTGCTCACCCAATGCAACGGTTTCCAGCCCACAAATCAAATCGAACATTGTTCAAATTGGCACCCGAATAATCATACCGCAGCTCATATCTGATATAGTTAAAATTTGTACCCGAATTTTCGCGGTTTTCCCACTTAATTGGCGCCGTCTCCGACTCCCCAATTGGGCATCGTTGCAACAGCCAATTATACACAAATCCATTGTATTCTTCGCTCACTTTCAGTATCAGCTTTTCTTTCGTCCGTTCGTTCACCAATTCAAATGGTTCAATTGACGTTGGTTCCACACGAAAATAAAGTTGAATTGTGTAACTGACAGAAGTGGTGGCACGGCGAAATGTCTAAACAAAATTGGTAAAACAAAAACAATTTAACGAAAATATGGCGAGACGACCGACCTCTTTGAAGTCGTTGACCCATTCGAGATTCAATGTACCAAAATAACCATTGCGATAGAATCGCTTCGGTTGGCCATTGGTGGTCGGAGTGTGAAGCCATTTGGTCAATGCTTGGCCAACAGTTGCATTTGGTCCATCGTCAGCAATTCCATCGGGAAACAGAGAATTGGAATCAATTGAATTCAGATGAGCAAGATCAGTGAGAATTGTCGGCGAAATAAAACGACGCAAATTGTCCAAATGGTAGTCATTGAAAAAGCCCAAATGGCGAATGTTTGTCGCAAAAATTGGCCAAATTTCTCGGACAAAAACATCCCAAATTTGCTGGTCATTTCCAATAGACAATTCCAATTTGATGCCATTTCTGTCCCAAATTTGCTTGTTGGCACGGAGAAATTCGAGCACAAAGTGATCAATGTACCTGAAGAATACAAAAAATGCTTTAATATAAAACAAAAATTTTAAAATTACTCAGTGTTGAGGTCCTTAAAACGGATTTTGTTTGGCAGCGGATACTCAGGCAATGGAAACAAATTTTTCGAAACGACATAAACTATTGGTTTTGGTCCAATTTGCTCGTCCTCCAAGTCCTTTTGAATTGTAATTGTTTTTTGCTTTCTTTTTGCTCTCTCATTTTCCCCAACTCTCTCTCTTTTTAAGTTACATAACAAATGAGTTTTGCCTGCCTTTTGTGACACACCAATCAATCGATTGAATACAATTGATCAAGATCGGAGAGAATTGTCGGTGAAATGCCATGGCGCAATATGAATCGACCTAAAAATTTTCAAAAATACACCCCTAAGAATTGGAAAAATTTCACAAAAATTCTTCCCCCAATTTTTTTTTCTTGTTCAATATTTGCTAAGAAAATATTTTGTAACTGCAATCAGTGAATAAAATCTTTTTCCTTAATTTTAAATTATTTTCAAATTAAAAATAGCTATTTAAAAAATTACACCCCTAAATTTGGAACTTTTTCGCCACTATTTTGCCACTATTTTGGCATTTTTTGGTCACTATTTAGTTAATTATTTTGGGATTTTTTATCACTAAAAATCCCATCCCTACTAATTAATAAGACTGAATAATTTTATTGGAAAGAACAAATGAAAAATTATTCGACACTTTTACACAAATGACGAATTCATTTTTAACATTTATTATATGTAACATTATACCACAACAATATGGGGAACAAAATATATATACAAACAATACAACGGGTAGAGAGATATTTCGCTGTTTCTTATGACATCAATGATCACTTCTCCTTCTCGAACATTCCATCGTCGATCAGTCGCAATTCCGTGCATCACAGTGGCGGAAAGGTATGAACGGTGTAGCTGAGATCCTCCGCAATTGCGATGATTGCTCCCGTGTTGTGCATATTCTCGTAATGTGGAGCGGAGAACAGTGTGATGAGTCGGCGATCGGCAAAGAATTCGACGCCACCTTGGACAACCTGAAACAGATCAGGGGCATTTACAACAAAATGAGCATTTCCTCAACTGTACCTGATGAGCCCGGATGATTAAGTCGACGCCAAGCAAATTGCAGATTTTGTGGACCATGTCTTCGCCGAATTGCACGCTTGCTCCTCTGTTGTTCGGACGAACTCCTTGGATGCCAGGCACGGGATCGGCCCAGAGCAGGTCAATCTCAAGTGACGGATTTGGCGGCTCGGTCGTCGGGCGCAGGTCGTTCAGCTGTTCCAGGCTCGTCAATTTGTCCGAAATGCCCCCGTGCATGCCTAAAAGAGAAAATGGGGGATGAAATACAATACAACCAGTTGACCCCACAAATTTGTACTTACACAAAATTTTGTTCCCGATCAATCCGACGTAAGGGAGCCATGCGAATGTCTGGTTGAAGTGGTTCCAAAGAGCGTAAGCATCCATCTGCCCATAGCGACGTTCAACCTCTTCGAAGAAGCCATAGCTAAATGAAGCAGAAAATTAGTTCCCCCAGGCCTCGTCCAATTCCAAACTCACGCTCGGTTCATGTTGCTGCACTCGTGGTTCCCGCGCAGAAGGATGACACTGTCCGGATATTTCACCTTAAAAGTGGACAATTAAAACGATTCTCGCGCAATCCGCCTCAGCAAACTCACTTTGTAGCAGAAGAGCAGGACCATTGTTTCCAGGCTTTGCGTGCCGCGGTCGACGTAATCCCCGAGGAAGAGGTACTTCTTGTCCGGCGGAAAACCCATCGTCTTGAAGATTCTCAGCAAGTCGCGAAATTGGCCATGGATGTCGCCGCAAAGGACCACAGGAGGCTGCAGACGGATGAGCATTGACTGTTGCTGGAGAACACTGACGGTGATATCGCAAAGCTTGTGAATGTCCTGAGCACTGACCTGAAGAGAGTTGAAATGAAAGAACGTAAAAAATGAACGCATCACTTACTTCGGAAGTGAACTGCTCCAAAGTCGTGCGCAAAAGTTTGGCGATGAGCGCGTCCACAAGGTTGTCCGGTTGCTCGTCCACTTCTCGGAAGTTTGTTTGGGTCCAGCTCTGTGCAACAGCAGTCGAAGTTGAGAAGCAGTATTCCTCGTTCATCGTAGTCGTGTCGTAGTCGGTCGAATGTCGTTGAGGGAAATGTGTGCGTCGTTGGCCAGCAAAAGGCAGAAAGTTGAAAATGAATATTAGTGAGGGATTGGCGGAGATTTGCTGCTTTTATATTCTCTTTTGGAATGAATTTCTTTTGGAAATTTAAGTGAATTCACCTCTCTATAAAAGGCGTTGAATTTTGCAAAAACTTTCATTGCCTTGCCCTAATTAATTAATTATTATATTCCTCTCTATTTCGTCGTCGCCGTCAACCTCAATTTGAGGTGTTTTTCACTCCATTCATAATTTTTTTTTTTAATGTCCGTTTTTATTACAGCAGTCATCACGATGTCCGGGAGAAGCGGCCGCAGTGGGAAACGCCGACAGGACGGACCGGGCCGCCCCTCACGTTCACGCCAGCAGCAGCACACCCAGCGCGACGTTCAGTCTGCATACGAAGGTCCACGAGAGCCGCCGGAGCAACCAACAGTCCGAGGCTGGGAGGACACGCGCGACTTCTACTCAGCCCTGAAAATCTTCGTCAACGAGACAACGCGACGCAACGTGAAGGAGCTGGTCAACGAATACACGGAGCTGAACGCCATGCCACGGCCGGAGACTTCGCCGGAATTCACACGGTCAGTTTGGCTGTTTCGATTTTCAAACACAAATAAAATAGGTAATTTCTTTACAGCCACATGGACTGCAACCGCTACCGGGACGTCATCTGCGCCGAGCAGGGCCGCGTGCAACTCGACAACGGACGATACATCCACGCCAACTGGATCACGGCCCTTGGCGAACAGCGCTTCATCTGCACACAAGGCCCGCTCGAGACGACCTGCGCCGACTTCTGGACAATGGTCGTGCAGGAGAACATCGAAAGCATTGTGATGCTCTGCGACACCGTCGAACAAAACAAGACCAAGTGCCACCAGTACTGGCCGACACCGGACAAAAAGGTGGGTTTTTCCATTTTTTTGCCCTTAATTTTCTAATCATTTCCCTCCCCCTCTTTTCCCCTTTCAGCAATTGCACTTCGCCAACAAGACGATCGCCGTGCACTTCATCGAAGAGACTGCGCTGGAGCCGGACCTCTACAGGACAAAGCTGGCGGTGCTCTCTCGCAACGGCACCATGTACGTCCACCACTTCCACTGGCGCCGGTGGCCCGACCGCGGTGTGCCCCAGAACGACTTGGCGCCTCTTCGTTTGCTGTTCCACGTGCAGCAGTTTCGGCGCTCGGTGGTCCACTGTTCAGCGGGTGAGTTTGTGTCATGTTGGAAAGTAAAAATGCAAAAAATTTCTCATTTTCAGGAATCGGACGGACTGGAACACTGGTGGCGCTGCACATTGCCTACGATACTCTGCAGCGTGGACAGCGGCTCAACATCCTCGCGTTGGCGCGCAACCTCCGTCAGCATCGGGCCCAAAGTGTGCAGACCCTGGACCAATACCTCTACATATACTTCGTGATTTTGCGGTGGGTTTTTTGTTTGAGTTTATGTGTCTAATTAATCATCCCCTCCCCCATTTAGATATGCTCAAAACAAGGCGGCGAAGCTCAACATTGACGAACGCGCACTGACGACATTCCTGCGGGAGATGGACGAGAGAATGACGCGAAGCTGATCTTCTGTGTATTCATGATCGTATTTGTGATCTGTATTTTTATGTATTGTCATGTATTCATCTCGCTGTTGTCATTTCATTCACTTGTATATTTTAAACTAATATAAACAATTTTCATTATTGTATTGGTATTGAGTCGTACTGTTCCTATAGTCAGGTCAAAAGTATTACATTTTCTAAATTTTCAAAACCAATTGTTGAAAGTTTAGTTTCATCGGCCTCAAAAAAGTTCAAAATAGCTAAAATCTCCCTTAGAATTCCTTCGCTTTGTGCTTTTCCTTTCCATTTGATTCATTAATTTCACTAATTTATTTTCAGTTGGTGTGCCGTGTTTCTTCTTCTTCTGTTGGTCGTTTGTGCCACCATTCCTGACCGAAAAGATTTTGGCACTTTGCCATTTAAATATTGCCTAATTGTTTGTTTGTATTTGACCTTTGCTTGCTCGCAAATGCGTCCATTTCCATTCTATTTTATGTATATGTAATTAATTAATTGTGAGTAATTAATCGATCAGAGTTTATGAGTCCATTCTATTTTTCAATTAATTTCCGATGTCAGAATTTTTTTGGGACTTCGGGATGCCATCCCTGGTATGCATTTATGACCAAAAAACCTCAAAAAGCTGACTTTTTCTGGCCATTTTGGCGCCGCACGCTATATCTTTTGTCAAACCGAATGTATTTTTTCTAATATTTTGCAGGCTAATAAAGAACACTTAGGCCTATTTAATCGTATCAAAATTATTTTATTTGGTTGGATAAGAAAAAAGTTATAACACTTTAAAATCCGCTGCGCCAAAATGGCCCGCGCCAAAGTGACCCGCCGACCCCAAATCAAATCAAAATCCAATTGGTGAGATCGTCGACCATTTCTTAAATATATGTAATTTTATTGCTTTCATCCGCTTCTTCCCGCTGATAGCGACAATGGCCTAAAATTAAGTGAAATTTGAATTGGATGAATCATTTTTCGACAAAATCACAAATTCCGTTGGTTGCTGCTCTCACCCAATGCTATCATTGCCACGCCACAAATTAAATTGGACATTGTTCAATTTGCGTCCCAATTTTCGTCTTTCCATTGGATTATCGCCGTAATTGGACATCGCTTCAAAAGCCAATTATTCTCGGATTTTTTCCACAGTATTAGCTTCTCATTTGTCACGCTTGGCCAGCAGTTGCATTTGGTCCATCATCAGCAATTCCATCGGGCAACAGAAGACCGGAATCCATTGAAATCAATTGATCAAGATCAGTGAGAAATGTTGGGGAAATGCGACGGCGTAAATTGTCAAAATCATCGGCATCGAAGAAAGACAAATGGCGAATGTTAGAAGCAAAAACTGGCCATATTTCTCGGGCCAAGACATCCCAAATTGGCTGAACATCAGTTGGGTGGTCTGAAGGCACAAACAAATCCAATTTGGTGCCCCTTTTGTCCCAAATTTACTTGTTGGAGCGGAGAAATTCAATGACGGAATAGTCAATGTAGCTGAAGAAAAAAAATGCTACACACATAAAAAAGTTTGAAATTACTCAATCAGAAGGTTCTTAAAGCGGATTTTGTTGGGCAGCGGATGGTCCGGCATCGGAAATGCCACAAAAGTGCCATCGTTCAAAACAGATAATTTCGGTGTTGGTCCTTCGTCCATGTTAATTGATATTTCTTTCCAAATTGTCAATTCGCTTTTTCCGTCGAAATGTTTGTCAACCAAAACATCGAAACGATCGGAAAGCAATGCCATTTTGAGACCGTCCATATTTTGGCATTTTTCCAAAAAAAACTCCTATTAGAACGGCCCCAATCAGCAAAATGGCCGTTTTGACCCCAAAGATCGGAAAAATTTACGAAAAAGACATTTTTTAGCAAAATTTTATCGAAAAAATTGATTAAATTTAAATTTTTTTTTAATTTGTTAATTTATGTCAAAAATAAACAAAAAATGGAATATTTCGCTTTTTTGGTCGATTTCTCTAGAAATTGCTTTTTTTCTTCTAAAACAAGTTCTTATACCCTATTTAACCATTTTAGATGTATTTTACTAGAATTTAATGAATTTGGAGAAATTTTTAAAAATTACCCTTAATTCGGAAAATTTATATCCATATTTTTGCCATTTTATGTCCATATTTCGCGATTTTTGGTCCATATTTTATGGCCATATTTAGCGATTTTATATCCATATTTTTCCGAACCCTAATGATGACCGAAGAAAAGTGCTAAAACCAAGCACTTGATTTTTAATTTAATTAATTAGTAACGTTTTCAATTGATATTAAATGTAATGTTTTAATCGAACGAAAGAATCAACAACACATTTCCGACACGAGAATCAAATCCTAATTGGTGAGATCGATCATTTTTCAAATATAATTATTTTCCGTTGCTCTGATCCGCTTCTTCTTCTTCTTCGTCTGCTGGAGGCGATAATGGCCTAAAATTATTTTCATTTTTATTTTACGACAAACAAAAATTGCTTTTGCTTCTCACCCAATGCATCGATTTCTATCACCACACAAATCAAATCGGATATTGTTCAAATTGGCACCCGAATAATTGGCATGCCGCAGCTCAAATCTGATATAGTTCAAATTAGCATCCGAATTTTCGGGGGTTTTCCACTTAATTGGCGCCGTCGCCGTCTCCCCAATTGGGAACCGTTGCAACAGCCAATTATACATAAAATCATTGTGTTCTTTGCTCTGTTTCAGTATCAGCTTCTCATTCGTCACTTCGTTCATCAATTCAAATTGTTCAATTGGCGTTGGGTCCACATAAAAATAAAGTTGAATTGTGTAACTGACAGAAGTGGTGGCACGGCGAAATGTCTAAACACAAAAAGTTGGTAAAAGAAAAACAATTTAACAAAAATAAGGTTGGCTACCTCCTTGAAGTTGTTGACCCATTCGAGATTCAGTGGACCACTCAAAATATTATTGCGATACAATCGCTTCACTTGCCCATTTTTGCTCGGCGTGTGTAACCATTTGGTCAAAGCTTGGCCAGAAGTTCCATTCGGTCCGTCGTCAGCAATTCCATCTGGGAATAGAGCACCAAAATCGATTGAATACAATTGACCAAGATCAGTGAGAAGAGTCGGCGAAATCAGACGACGCAAATTGTCCAAATGATAGCCATCGTCAATGCCAAGATGGTGAATGCTTGTGGCAAAAATGGGCCAAATTTCTCGGATAAAAACATCCCAAATTGGCTGAACATTCGTAATAGCCAAATACAAATTGGTGCCTTTTCTGTCCCAAATTTGCTTGTTGGAGCGGAGAAATTCGATGACGGAATGGTCAATGTAGCTGAAGAATATAAAAATACATTAATATAAACAAAAAAATTGAAAATTACAAAATCTGAAGGTTCTTAAAACGGATTTTGTTGGGCAACGGACGGTCAGGAAATGGAAATCCCACAAATTTGCCATCAATCCATTCAGACAGTTTCGGTTCTGATCCTTTGTCCTTGCGAATTATGATACGTCTCCAAATTGTCAATTCGCTTTTTCCCATCAAAATGCGCGTCCACCAAAATGTCGAAACGATAAGAAAGCAATGCCATTTTGAGGCCAAGTTGAGCATGGTTAAAAGATGGGAGAATGTCCATCCAAACGTCGCTACAAAGCCAACTGAAACATAAGAAAATTGGGAAAATGAAAATTGTAATTTTCAAAAGAAATTCCTTACCGTCTGTTCATTTTTGCGGTATTGTGCATCCAAAAAGTTTTTTTGACCTCTTTATATATGTACCTACCAAAGTAAGGGGAAAGGCGTTCTGCTGATTTTGTTCAATACTTAATTTACAGGGCTTTCCTTTTTATGTAAAAATATTTTTTTTCATGGATTATCCGTAACCTAATTAAAAAGTGATTGAGCGGATAAACTTAATTAGATTGAAAAAAAAAACAATTAATATTTTTTTTACAAATCTCCGTGTGTTTTATTCTGTTTCAATATTGTTTGTTTTTTTTTTTTGCTTTCTGATTTTTTCTAATTCTCTCTGTTTTAAGTTAACAACAAGTTTTTGCCTTTTATGACAAATTAATCAATTGGAAAAAGCGGAAAAGTGTGCTAATTGAGCCTCCAAAATGAATCGACGGTAAGGAATTTTTTGAAAAATTAAAATTTTCGTTTACTCATTTTTCCCATATTTCAGTTGGATTTGTAGCGACATTTGGATGGACATTCTTCCATCTTTTGACCATGCTCAACTCGGACTCAAAATGGCATTGCTTTCCGACCGTTTCGATGTTTTGGTGGACGCGCATTTTGATGGAAAAACGACGGAATTGACACTTTGGAGAGAAATCACAATTTGCAAGGACGAAGAAATTGGACCGAAACCAATATTTTTTGTCTCTTTGAAAAGTTTGGTATTTCCATTGCCTGAGCATCCGCTGCCAAACAAAATCAGCTTTAAGGACCTCCAGATTGAGTAATTTTAATATTTGTTGGTTTTATATTAAAGCATTTTGTATTCTTCAGGTACATTGACCATTCCGTCATTGAATTTCTCCGTTCCAACAAGCAAATTTTGGACAGAACTGGCACCAAATTGGGGTTGGATGTGTCAAACAAAACTGAAGATAATCATCCGATTTGGGAAATTTTTGGCCGTGAAATTACCCCCCCCCCCCCCCCCCCCCCCCCCTCGTTCGTCGTAAGGGGGGCGGCTGTAAAAAAGGGAGGGGCCGTCGTGGAGGGGGGGGGGGGGGGATGTCGTTAACGAAAGAGGAAAATTAAAAATTTGCACAGTTTTCTTAGCGAAATTCATACAAAATTCAAAAAAAAATTTCGGCGGCGCCTATCGGCACCGCCGGCCCCCCAAAAATCTTATTTTTTCCTTAAAAATTAGCCAAAAATTTCAAAATTTGGTCATTTTTAGACAAAATTTGCTAACAAATAGCATTAAAATTACAAAAAATTTCCGGCGGCGCCTATCGGCGCCGCCGGACCCTCCTGTCCCCAAAAAGTTTTTTAAAGCGCGCCGCAAAAAAACCGTTTTTTAAAACAAAGAAAGTCGTCGACTTGCCAAAAAATCGAAAATTTGGAAGTTTTTGGTGAAAATCTGTTAACAAATTGGCACTCGAATTTTCAAAATTTTTCCCGGCGGCGCCTATCGGCACCGCCGGACGCCTGCCCCCCCCCCCCCCTGTTCCCGAAATTTTTTTAGAAAAAGCGCGCCGAAAAAAAAGGTTTTTGAAAAGCAAAAAAAAGTCGGCAGATGAGAAATCAGTCCCGAGACACCCCCCCTGTCCCAATCGTCCGTCGTATGGCCCTTGGGCTGAGACACCCCTTGTGCATGTATGTGGCCAAGCGTTGTCCAAATGGTTGCATACTCCGAGAAAAGACGGACATCTCAAGGAATTGCGTTGTAATGGTTATTGGAATCCACCAAATTTTGAATGGATCAACAAATTCAAAGAGGTGATCCGCCCGGCTCTATTTCAGTTCACACGACCATAAAATTTTTTTGCAACTTTAATGTACCACCATAACTTTGTATAGAAGCATACAAATTAAACATGTTGCCATCATTCGATAGTCCCAAGAGTCCTCTATTAGTCTGCTAAAGTGCTAAAAAATTTATTGTGTTCCAAAAAAGTTATGGTCAAAAATATTTAGAAAACCGGTTTTTTTTTTTTTTGTAATTTTTGGTCATAAATTTTTTGAAACCCAACAAAATTCTTTGAAATTTTGCACGCTAATAAAGGATTCTGAGGGCTATCGAATGATACTAAGAATGTTTAATTTGCATGCTTCTTGAAAAAGTTATGAAGCATTAAATTTGTAAAAAACAAATTATGGTCGTCTTTTTTTATGGTTGTGTGAACTGCAATAGAAGCCATCTGTTGCCCGCCCTATTTTTCGTCAATTTGTTTTTTGGTGTTTAGGCATTTCTGCGTGCCACCACTTCTGTCATCAGTTACAATTAGAGCTGAGCGGGACCGGGACCGGGGCGGGAAATCCCGGTTTTTTCAGGTCCCGGTCCCGGTCCCGGTTTTTGAAAAAAAAGAAATCCCGGTCCCGGTTTTGCCAGTCCCGGTCCCGGCGGGACTAAATAAGCACTGGTAAGAATGGGGTCTGGGTGAGAAAAGAGAAGAAAATTGGTGGAGAAGAAATTTTTGAGAAAAAAAATAAATTATTTATTTCCTTTTAAAGCATATTTTCATATGCATAAGTGGATAAGTGGCTAAACCTTTTGACTTTCATTATTTGTCCCTTGGGTTCAATTCCCCGATGGAACAGATAATTTTTTCTTTTTTCTTTACCAACAATATCAATTGAAATTTAATTAATAAAAAATATTTCTACATAAAAATTATATTTTTGCCTTTTTTAAACAGCCTAAAACCACAAATTAACCTAATATTTGGTCATTTTTTGACAAATTCTGTTAACAAATCGCACTCTAAATTTCAAATTTTTTCCGGCGGCGCCTATCGGCACCGACGGACCCCGACCCTCCCAATGTTCCAAAAGTTTTTCGAAATAACATTGCCACAAAAACAGCGACTTAAAAATTTTAAGAGATTGTTAATTTGTTAGAAAAATCCAGAATTTTGGGACTCAGAAAATTCCAAAAATTCCCCCCGCCCCCTAAAATGAAAATTTTAAAAATTTTCCAATGAATAATGGAAAAATTCTTCGAAATTAAAAAATTTTATGGGTACCTTTTTGAATTTAGGAAATTTTTGTAACAAAATTCACCAAAAATTTTTAAAATTTTTCAAAAAAAATTTTCTCTTGGAAAAAGTCCCGGTTGGTCCCGGTCCCGGGTTTTTTCGCAATCCCGGTCCCGGTCCCGGTCGAAAAACTTGGTCCCGGTCCCGGTCCCGACTTTTCTGGTCCCGGCAAATCCCGGTCCCGGTTTTTGTCAAAAATCCCGGTCCCGCTCAGCTCTAGTTACAATATTCAACTTTATTTTCTTGTGCAAACAACGCCAAATGAACCATTTGAATTGGTGAACGGACAGACCAAAGAAAAGCTGACACTGAGCAAAGCATCGTATTATAATTGGCTGCTGAAGCGATGTCCAATTATTGTTGGGGAGACAGAAGCGAAGGATCAGTGGAAAAAACGACGAAAATTGTAACGACAATTTGAACAATGTCAAATTTAATTTGTGGCATGGCATTAATTGCATTGGGTGAGACTCCGAAACGGCATTCATTTTGATTTGTCGAAAAATTAAAAAAACAACTAAATTTTAGACCATTGTCGCCACCAGCGGAAGAAGGGAAAGAAAAAGCGACGAATGAAAGCAATCAAAATTAATTATATTTGAGAAATGGTCGACGATTTTACCAATTGGATTCGGATTTGATGCGCTCATTTTCTTTTTTTGCAAATGTCACTTATTTTGAATACAACAATTTTATGAAAAATTTAGTTAATTCTTTAACAAAATTATAATCCCGAAATGTTTCCCCTGTGGCGCTTAACGGCGCACTACCGGCCCTCCTAAAAACGAAAAAAAATGGAAAGAAGAGATCGGTATTTTGGAAAAAGCCTGGACCTGGATTCCATGTTGGACCTGGACCTGGACAAAAATCCAGGCTCCTCGGTGCCGCGTCGTTGCGCGAAAACCGCAAAAATGATGACGTCACAAAAAGGGCGTTGCGCGAAAACCGCAAAAATTTTATAATTTATTTATTTAAATGTTCGAGAGTCAGCGCTAACTCCGAGTTTTGAAGCGCTCTGACAAAATTCCGAAGAATAATCATCATAAAGATACTTTGGGAGCAACACGTATGCCATCTAACCAGCGAAGTTAATCGGTCGGCCAATTCATCAATAGCTTCGTTATTCCGGCGGAAAACTTCATTGATTAATTCATAAAAAAATGACATATTCGCGCATCAGATGCATTATTGCACGTTCAATGAGTTTGTACTGAAATAGGTTGTTTGCAACCGCAAGATTAAATGCACGTTCGGCAAGTCCCAAATCAGTCTTTGAGCAACCTTCAAAACGTCGGCGGCTTATTTTCTTCAAGCATTGGCAGTGAGCTTCCCAAGAGCCATAATAATATAAAAACAGCTTTCTATTGACGAACACTATTTTTCATTTATTGACAGGTTTTTCTAATTTTTGGAAACTATTAATAATTATTTTGGCATTTTTCAATTTTTAGCAACTAATATTTCGCGATTTTAGCACTAAAAACCATAGTCCTGGTAAGTACCCATAAAAACAGATTTTTCATAAATTTTTCGGATCTTAGAGGTTAAAAGGGTCCCTTTAATAGAGGGGGCCGTTTTAATAAGGATTTTATGAAAAAATGCCCAAATATGACGTAATCACCCTGACTTGGATTTTATTTTTAAGACATAGTCAAAATACTTACAATAATTTTTAAATACTTACAATAATTTTTAATACTTTATTATTGCATAATTAGAATAAAAATAGCAAATTACAAAATACGATTTTCTGTTCAAATAAATTGTTTTTTCCGGAGAGATCAGATTAATATTTTAATATTTTGTAGTTTGTTTTATATAGAAAATGGCAGTTTTATTTCATGTATAAATAAAAGAATAAATTAATGGCCATTAATAATCAAAAGAAAGAATTTTGTATTTTTTTTTAATAATTTTGAGAATATTTTTGGAAAATGAAAATATTATTATTTTCCTATTTAATTTTTATTTTCATTTTCCTATTTAATTCAAGTGAATCGGAAAATAAAAAATTGCAACAACAAAAATCATTTGATGAAATATTTGGAGAAAATGGGAAGAAAATGAAGAAGAAATATAATATTAAATATGTAATAATGCTAATAATTTAAATGATGTTTCATCAGCAGTAGGATTATAATCAAACATTCAGTCCCCATTTGATTTATGTTAAGAGCCATCGGCTTTATGGCACGCCAATTTGCAAAGATGTTAGTGTATAAAAATCGCCACTCATGCTGTTTTTGCTAAATCCGCCAAATGGGTTCTAACCAGCGTATTTTCTACCTTGCGTTTTTTAAATCCGTCATCTAAAGAATATAAAATTAAAATATGAATAAAATTATATATTTTTTTATCATTTGAGCAAATATATTACAGTCGAGATTTCTCTAGTTGTTTGTCAAAAAATTAATCTTTGAATGTTATACATATATTTTATTATTTGAAATAAATTTGCTTAATAATATTTAAAAAAATTAATTGTAAAAAATTTATTTGAGTAATTTGCTTATTAATATTTAAAAAATTAATTGTAAAATAGTTTTATTTGATTAATTTGCTTAAATAACATTTAAAAAATTAATTATAAAATTTTTGCGGTTTTCGCGCAACGCCCTTTTTTTGCGGTTTTCGCGCAACGGCCTTTTTTGCGGTTTCGCGCAACGCCCTTTTTTGCGGGTTTCGCGCAACGACGCGGCACCGGCTCCTCGAGACCTAGATCCAGGCCTGGACATGGATTTTTAAATTTTTTTTTTAAGCAAACCAATGTTTTAATATGAAAATTTGAAAGAAGATAAAAAAAATTGCGTTTAACACGTATTTCTTAAATTTGATTTTATTTATTTGTGTCAATTATAAATCAAAGCTGATGGATGAAGAAAGAATGCATGAATGGATGGGATGTCAGATCAAAATTAGAAAAATTGAATGAAAAAAACGCACAAAAATTGGAATAATAATTAAAAAAACATACGCACAAAAATTGGATGAATGAAAATCGGAAGCAAAAAGAGAGAGTCACTATCATCAGAGTCATCGTCATCATCAACAGTTTGGTCCTCCTCACATAATACAGTATATTCTCCCACACCGTATCCCATCAGCAATCGTACCGTGTGCTGTAGTACAGATAATGGGAAATATTTTATAATAAAATTATAACAATTTTCAATAATTTTGTCCATGGAGTCAGTCAACAGTTCGGGCCTCTAATTTCCAATGGATTTTTCATAACAATTTGAATCCCCCCATAAATCCGCAAATTGGCCATTTTTGGGGCATTAAGGTCTAACTATGTAAATCCCAAGTGATAGCACGAAGTTTTGAAAATATTGGGTCAAACAATTCTGACAATGAGACATGTTCACGAAATCCCCACGACATATATTTTTAAGCTTTAAATTTTTTTGTCGAAAAAACTCAAAAATTTTTATGGTATCGAATTGACCAGATCACTCCTTCAGGGCTGATCGGGAGTGATCAAAATTGTAGCATCGTAGGTGATTTTGGGCTGTGTTAACAATTTTTCACATGAAAAAAGCACCCAAATAATATGATTAATCATATATAGACTACAACATCCTATTTACCATTTACAGTAATTTAGCACTAAAAATATTAATGTTCTTTGATCTGTCGTCTTTTTCAAATAAAAAATGGTCATAGAATGCGGTTTACCTCAGTTCGGCCGTCACGATTCGGCCGGCACGGTTCGGCCCCAGCGTGTTTTTCCAATATAACGTTCTATAACTTTTTTTCTTTGTAATCCAAATCCAACATTGTTGGTATCATTCGAAAGCTTAACATGTTTAGAAGCTTTTTCTAAGCTATTGCTTAGCGATTAAACAATTCCCAAAAAAGTTATACATTTTGCGGAGAGAGAAAGAGAGAGAGGGGAAAATGGAAAAATAAAATGGTAAAAATGAAAAAAATAAAAGCAAAAATATGGAAATGAAATACAAAACCAAAAAAAAAACGACTTTTAAAATAGCATTTATTGTTTTGTTTTTACTATTACAAATTCATTTTTCATTCATTGAATTCTCTCGGACGCAAGCACGCGTTGATTGTCTGCATCAGATTGTTGTTCTCCATAGCAGCCGC
>SIJG01000062.1:0-78172 GCA_023374025.1 Heterodera schachtii | reverse complement strand
AAAATTTAAAAAACAGATAAATACATTAAAATAAGAAAAGGCGGAACAAAAACCCTGAAGAAACCCACGACATTAGCATGAAAATAAAATTAAATATTGCGGCAAAAATACACGAATAAATTTAAAAATTTAAAATTAAAAGATTCGAAATTACTTTTACATTTTTAATTATAAATAATTTTATTTATAATATATAAACAAAATTTACCTTAACAAAAGGAAATTAAAATGAGTTACTAATTTTGTCAAATGATTAAAAATCTATTTAATTTATTGAGATATATTAATTATTAATTTTAACATCAACTTTGGACCAAGGTCACATCAAGTGTATATCATTGAATAAAAAAGAAAATGTTACTTCTTATTTGACAATTATTTTAATAAATTAACTAAACTTAATAAATAATTATTCGGTTAGCACATGTTTATTAAAATATTTAAAAAAGTTACAAATGATAATTTCAAAAAAAATATCCACGCGAGATAAATTTTTAATTTTTATAACTTTTTTTTACAGAAAAAGACTTGTTGAATATAATGAAGTCGCATTATAAAACATAAAAAACAATTAAGTATTTGAAACAGATCTTATTGGCTTATATGAAAAAGAACTTTAATTTTTATTTATTCCTAAGATTTGCTATCTTATAAAATTTAAATATTATAAAGCAACAAATTAGAATATAATTAAGAAAAAAACTAATCTTTATATCAATTTTTACATGGATACATAATATATAGAATAAAAATTAAATTATCATTTTCACCATAAAATCAATTATAAATCTATTAGAAATTCCAATCAATAAGTCCATATCTAAAAATTAAATATCGAAATTCTAGTTACAAAAAGAAAAAAATGATAATTTGTGGACGACGACTATTCATCCCCTGGTCAAGTTAGTGTTATTCATCACCTGGTCAAGTTGGTGTAAATAAAGAATTTGTTTGTTCGTAATAATATTGTTTAATTATAAAAAAACTGATTAAAAGTAAAGCATTTAAAAAACATGTTAACATATGCAACCAAATTTAAAAATATTTTTGAATTAAATAAGCTAAATTGTTAAAGAGAGTTACAGGTAAAAAAAAGTTATTCTGGAATGGAGCAGATTTTAACACCTAAAATATTATTAGAACATATTTATTGAATTTATACAATTATCGTGCATTTAAAAAAATTAATAAGCAATAAAATACAAAAGTAAATTTTTTTAAATAAATTGATTTTAGAAAAAATATTCAAAGCATCGCAGAATAAATTTTGCGATTTTTATACCATTTTTCTATGAAAAAATAGGAGTTTTTGGGGCGAGGCGGTGCCGATGAGAGCCGCCGTGGAAAAAATTGTAATGAAGAAAAGTTTTCTTAGGCAATAATAATCATGAATTAAAATATCCTAAATATTTTAATATTAGTTAGTTAACAAATGAAATGAACTAAATAAATGATTCATAAAAAAAATTAAAAATAAGAAAATTAATTTTTTTTATGTAACTGAGGAAAAATTTATTTTATTTTCTTTTTATAATTTTTTATATTAATTGTTTATCTTTGATTATCTTATTTTTTTGCCAATTTTATTTATTTTAGTGAATACGTGGTGTCCTTTGTCGTTCTCTTTTTTATGTGTGCTTTATTTTTTAATGATGATCACAATAAAATTCGTTTTCGCAAAAGATAACTTATAAAAAATCTACAAATTAATTATCATAATTTTCATTTTATTATCATAAAAACTAATAAATAATGAATTTAATAATTAAAAAAAATAATAATTTTTTAAAAAGTTGACAGCAAAGAAGAAAGATGAAGAGAAATGTGAACAATTCGCACAAAAAAAATTAAAATTTATAATTATTGTTATTATTTACTAAATAGTAAAAATGAAACATGTTTTAAAAATAAATAAATAATGTATGAGGTAATATAAAAAAATTATTGTTTTACATTAAAAAAAATCCCTAAATTTTAATGTAAAAAGCAAAATTTATACTTTTCCAAGTAAATTGTAAAAGCAACAAAACAAAAACAAATAAATGAAAATTAGTACATATTAAAATTAAAGGTTAATTCAAATAATTTTAACACAATAATTAATAAATTATCTGTACAAAGGTTAAAATTATTGTTATAAACAAAACTATCCATAAATAGGAATCCGTCTCAAGCATTTTTTCATCCCCTCGTTACAAATATTTTATAAAATATCTTTCAATAATTAAAATGTTTAAATAATATTCTAAAGAAATATTAATTTTTTATGTGATTTTAAATCTTTAATAAATAAAATGTGAAAATTTTTAGTCATAAAAGGCCTAAAAATTTCACAAAATGTAACTATTCCAAAATAAAATTACTCCATTTAATAAAATTTAAAAATAATAGAAATTATATTATATACGAAACCAATTTATAAAAATGAGAGGAAACGTTGTCAAACAATGCAGTGGCATTATACCGACAAGATTAATAAAAATGAATTAATAAGCAATCAAACAAAATTATAACAAACAATTTATAATATTAATAAAAAAAGGAAAGGAAATGGAAAAATATAAATAATAATTCTGGATTTATTAAAGAGTTTTATTTATATAAAAATTCTTAGAAATTTTTAAAAAAATAGATAATTTTGTTGAAAATAAATTAATACAAATAGTGTTGAGAATATCCATGGAATAAAACAAGTTTTTTTTGTTTAATTTAAGGAATATATTAAATTGTATTGCAAAATTAAAGAAAATATAAACTTACAATTTTATAAACGGAATTGCTACACTTGATTAAAATAAATAATTTATAATTAATGAATCAATTAAAAATAAAATGCTTACCATTCTGTTAATGAGCATAAAAAACCATAGAACTCAAATTAAATCTATATTTTTTTGTTTCAATCTTTCCAAAAATTCAATGCAGTTAATTTAAATAAATTTAAAAAAATTGTATTTATAAGTGAAAAAATAAATATTAAGAATAATAATCAATAGGAAGCAATTATTGAATTAAAAAACACTTTTATTAATGAAAGCAAAGAATTCTATTAACAAATAGAAAAGAACATAATCAATAAATAATTTAATAAATTTATTTCAATTTTGTAACTGGGTGTGAATATTTGATTATTTATTTTAGGGTTAAGCCCCGACCCCGAGCCCCCCGACACGACCCGAGACGTTTTTTGGACCTATTCCCCGACCCGACCCCCGACATGTCGTCCCCCGAGGTCCCCGACCCCCGACATTTTGCCCCCCGACCCCCGACACTATTTCGGGGGATTGGGGACTCCGAGCGTTTTAAAAATTTAAAAGTTAATTCATCCACGAAAGCGGGAAATATTTAAAATTTTTGAGATTTTGAATAAATTTTCTTAATAAAATTCATTAAAAATTACAAAAACTTTCCGGCGGCGCCTATCGGCACCGCCGGCCCCCCCAAAACCATGGTTCCGATCGGTAATTTTTCAAAATATGAACACCAAGGCCGAAAAATAAAATTTAGGGTCAAAAATAATTACATTTAGCAACATTTTTCAAATCAGTAAATTTTTACAATTTATTTGATCAAAATTCTATCAAATTTTATATTTTTAGTCTCCCATTATCAAATAAGGACAAACGAGGTTAAAACTAAGATTTTGGTCCCAAAAATAAGACTAAAAAAACGGCTTTTTACATTGTAAAAACAGGGCTGCTAACTGAAAAATTTCAAAACCAGCATTTAGAATAAGGACACTTACGAACCCTGCTTAATGACATTATGCCATATATTGAAACTCATAAATTTTTCCTAATTATCGCATAATTTTAATGTTATTGCCGAAACATCTCAAAAAATTCAAAGTCAAAAATTGTAAAAATGGCAAAATAATTTAATAAATAAAGAATATCAATAAAAATTAATATTATTTTATGAAATTAATCTCGTGGTAGAAAATACTTGCAAAAACACAAAAAATATGTGCCTTATTATACTATTATAGAAGCTATTTAACAAGATTAATCATTAAGAAATCAGACAATATATAAGATAAATTTTATATATCTTTTAAACAAAACTTCAAATACAACCAACCCCAATAGACGCAGCAGGCGAGATCTTAAAAGGGAAAAACCGCCTCACAACTTATAAATTAAAAGGGAAATTTTAAATTTTCAAAATTTTTTATATGAGAAAAGTGTGGAATAAATAAATTTTCAATTATTCAAAACATTTTATAAAAAGGATAGTGGATTATATAATTTTAAATGTTTTTAAAACGCTATTTAGATGAAAATTCTTACACTTACAAATATTTATTAAGGAATACCGGTTTTTCATCATTCCGCAAGAAATTACCAAAATTAAGCAGAAAATATTAAATACATAAATAAAAACCCCTTCAACATAGTTTCAAGACCTTCTTCGCCTAGAAAACAAGATTAAATGAAAGCGACGAATCTAATGTGATTTTAATTGAAAATTGCATTTATTAGTAAATGCTGCACCGCAATTGAACGCTAACAAATAAGCACTTTAAAGAACCTGAAAATAGAATAAAAGAATAGATGTATTACAAATAAATTAATAGAATTAATTTTTTTCTAATTTAATGAAGTTAAGTTATCTATCTTTATAGAAACAAAAATATAATTGTAGATAAACTTTAAAATAATTAGTTTTTTATATTATTTTACTTTTTCGCATTAAAATTAAGCAAATTTAAAAACCAATCTTTACACATTTAATTTTCGATTTAATAATGAAATTTAATACATATAAAATATGATAAAATTCACAAGCAAATTTGAATCGACACCAAAACCTTATTCAATAAAATTAATGCATTTGGATAAATTTAGCTTCTCAATTTTTATGCACATTAAAATTTTATGGTCTCGAATTTCTAAATTTTTTGGTTCGGAATCCCGATTTTTTTAATTTTTATTCTCCGAAATTCCAAGCTTTAGTCGAAATTAGATTATTGAATTTTCTTTTATCGGATAGCAAATTATTTTATCAAACAAACAAATTTAATTTTGCAAATTCAGATGCAATAGATAGGAAATTCTGAAAATGCCTCTTTTCAAAAGAACCCCTCTGGGGTCAATTCAAAAAACTTTTCCAATAAAATTTAATGAAAAGCAAAGAAAAATAGAATAGTCCAGAAAACGTAATTTATCAAAAAACTAATAACTAAGACTTATGAATAAATTAATTAAAATTAAAAAAAGGTTAATAATGCACAAAAATAGCACAAAAATATTTAGAATAATAGTTATTTAATAAAATTAATATTTATTGCATGAATTATAAATTTAATTTTTTTTTTCCAAGATTTTTTGATTTTTGTACTAGTATTTTCGAAAAATTTTCCATCTTTGGGGGAGTATTTATAGAAATATATATGTAAAATATGGAAACATGAGAAAAAATCATATATGAAAAAAATGAAATAAAAAAGCTTCATAGAGCATCAAACCAAGATTAGAAAAAAATAAGCTTGCTTCAAGTGCTGAGGATAATTGAAAACGAACTAAGGTACTTTAAGGTTATCTGTACTAAGATTTTCAATAAAAAATTTTTGGGATAATTTTTTTGTGGTTTTCAGGGTCGGGGAAACTGATTCAGTCATCTGTTATTAAAAAATATGATTTATAACTTTAAAAAATTTGTTCAAAGCAAAAGATGGGCAAATATATGCCGAGCATTAAAAATGGGAATGTTTCTGGAAGCGCTGACATAATTAACCAATTAAACAAAATTGTTTTTTTTTATTGGTACTTGTAAAAGCATCGTTCCAAAACCAAAATTATAATGCAAAATAAAAAATCTTAATAATTCAAGTTAAGGCATTTTATTAGTTTATTAAATAAAAAATAATTCTGATGAAATGGTTTAAATCACCTCATAGTTAGACCAAGAAATTAATAATAATTATAAATAATTATTAATGAATATTATAAATAAAAAAGAAATTTTTCAGCCCTTCTAAATAATACTAAGATATTAATAAATTTTGTAAATTATTACAAAAATATATTTGCTTATTAACTAAAAATTAAATAACTATTATTCGTAATTTTTTTAAAGGAATAATCGAAATAAATTAATGGATCAATAAAATTAAAAATAAGGAATTACTATTTTTAAATTTAATTAAAGAAAGAAGGGAATAGATATAAAAAGGCACTATATAAAATATTGATTTATATGCATAAATCAATTCTTTTTGCATAACGAAAAAAATTTAGTATAAAATTAAAGAAAACTAAATTATTCATAAAAAAATATAAATGCAATATTTATTAAAGAGGTATTGAAAGTGAGACCAGCAATTACATGAGGTAATAATGAGCAAAAAGAGATAAATATAAGAATCAAACTTATATAATTATTTAATGATAGAAGTGAAATAAATACATGATGAGAATTTAAAAAAACTTTTAACTTTTCTCTTTAATTCGTTTATTAATTGAGAATAAAATTTTAAAATTCTTATATAGAAGAAAATTACGAAATAATAAATTTAACAATTTTATATGTAAAATTCGATGCACCAGAATATGTCACCGGCGAAAGACAATGACGCCGAAAAATTAAAAATTTTCAAATTTTAATGAAAAAGTAAAAAAAATTATTTTAAAGTTTTTTATTTTTGAAACCTATGTTTTAATGAAAACAAAATTTGCTGAATTTCCATCAAAAACAAAAGAAAACAAAAATATGTCTTTTTAAACTTTCCTGAAATTTTCTTCATTAAGCTTTTTAAATTAGGCTAGGTAATTCAAACAGTTTGAATTTCGACTTTTATCGAAGCATTATCCTAGAAATTAATTAAACGAAAAACATTTTACAAATAATAAGGATGAACTTACAAAGTTAAAATATATTTGCAACAAAATTAAATTTTATTCTTTTCAAATATTGAAAATTTAAAAGTAATTTTTTAAAAGAGAATAAATGGAAATAAAGTTGCATTCATGGTATTACAATAAATTGTATTTAATTAATAATTCAAATGAACTCGAGGAAGAAACGGAAAAGCATAACTCCCGACACATGAGATTAAAATAGCAAAAAAAAATTCAAATTTATTATTTTACAATCTTACAATTATTTCAATAAATGAAACGAAGTAAATAAATGATTATTGATTACAATAAGGACAATTTTATGAAATATAAAAAGTCAAAACCAAAAATAATTATGCAATTAACCAAATAACAAAATGCACATAAAAAATAATTGATAAATATGCGAAAAAAAAATATCAGATTTTTAAAAACTCAATTTTACAAAAAAAAAATATGACCGTAAAATAAAAAATAGGTAATTTAATTAAAAATAGCAAATTAAAATTAAAATTTATAAACGAAAAAAAGAATAAATCTAATTTAGCACTGAATAAGGTAATATAATAAATAATACAATAAGATTGTAAACATTTTTTTGTACAACAATACATAATAAATTCGCAAATAACATAAATTTTTGTTTTTTAATTAAAATTTATCCAAAATAAAAAATTATAACTTTTTTGAGAAATATAAATAATATTTTTATATAAAAAATAATATAAATTGTTTAGTTTCTTTTATATGTTATGTAGCACTTTCAGTGTAGTGAATAAAAATAAAACATAGCAAAATAACACCAAATTTTTTGTAAACAAAAATTGAAAAGAAAAACAAACAAATAAATAAATAATCTTTTTTAGATATCACAATTAAGCAAATTCTCAATTAAAATAAGAATATAGCAAAAAGATATTAAACAAAATAAAGATGCACTAAAGCAATTTGATTTAGCCATTGTTCGCAGTAGAGAATATAAAAATAAAATTGTTACAATAAATATTAAATTAAAAAGTTATGCAATATCATTTGAAGAGATTAGTTCAAATTAAATTAAAAAAATTTTTAATTCACATTTTGCAAGAAAAAAAAATTAATTAATAAATTCACTTTTAAATTTTATTTAAAAATGAAAAAAAAATAATGTTTTTCTTAGAATTTAGTTCTTAAATGATTCAATCGTTTGTACATATAGTCATAAATAATAAAAAATATTTTTAATCAAAATAAATTTACTTAATAAAAATAAATAAATCAACGTAAGAATTAGAAGATGAATTCTATTATAATTCTTTATAGAACATAAAACAGCAAAATCATGGGACATGAAAAGACTTAAATAAAAAATAATTTTAAAATACTTATAACTGCTGGCTCCGAGCCAACATGACCTTATAAATTTAATGCATTATTAAAATGAAAAATTGAAACATACATATTATGAAAAAGTAAATATTTTTAAAATTGAAATTAAATAAAAAGCAATTTTTCTTAAATCAAATTCTCTAAAAATAATTTTTTGGCTGATAATTTCTAAAGCTGTATATTTATTGAATTTTAATAAAATTTTAAAATAATTTAAAAATATAATTTTTTTTAATAAAATTGTATGATTTTTTCAAATTTACTGACAAATACTTTATTAACTTCTTGAAAGGTTTTACATAATATACAATAATGACAATCAAATGTAATATTTAATCATATTTTGGCGGCTATTTTGATCCTTTAATAAGTAGTAATTATAGTTAAAGAATATTAAAAAATTTAAAAATAAATGAAAATTTATATTGTTCTTCATAAAAAAAATAAAAAAGAAAATAATTGATTAATAAAATAGATTATGTTAAAAACAGTAGTAATAAAGTGGTTTGATTCAGCCTTTATAGGCACTAAAAATGCTACATATTTAATAAATTAATTAAAATAAATAATTGTTTATTAATTCAATTTAAAATGATTTTATTAAATTTTAACGACATTACTTTTCAAATTTTTTTTTATTACACGTTGCATTTTTATGCTATTATTAGTCAATTTATTATTTTTCATTTTCTATTTCCAATTCATTTTTCTTATTTTTTTATATTTTATAATAATTATTTATTCTATTTTCATGTTCCCTTGCCGAGATGGTGTGTTGTGTTTTGAGAGCCTATATTAAAATGCATTTTTATTAATTATTTTTTGAAAGCTTAAGATAAATATATAATTTAATTGAATGATGAACGATTTTGGATGTGCTTTGACAGATAAATTTTCTTTTCATATTATATAAATTCAAAATTGGTTTTAAACATTTGTTTGATTTCTTAAATATTTATTAATTATATAATTCAATTTTATTGTAGAAATCTGTTTGAAATCCTTATATGTATAATTATACTTAGATTTTTTTATAAATGGTACTTTTATATTTTCTATTAATGAATAATTATAAAATTTAAACTTATTTACAAATCAATAAAAGAATCAAATTCTATTATACAAAAATTTTATTTATTCATATAATTTATAATATATAGAATAATTTTATTACTTAAAACTTTTACCAAAACATCACTTTGGCGTAAATTAAAAACTAATTAAAATTAATAATTATTTTTAATTAACAAAAACAGAAAAATGTCTCAACTCGGAACTTTATGCTTAATTTAGCGATTTTTAACACGAAAATCTTATCCTTACTAATTTATTATTATAATAAAAGTTAAAAATTTTATGCATAAATATTTGTATTTTTTATTATTATACGAGTTGCCTTTTCAGAAAGAGAACTGTTTTCGTGATGCATAAAACCGACTATTAACTTAATCTAAAATTTATCGAACAATATACAAAAATGTCGACAGATAGGCATGAAAAAAGAGAGCAAATTTATTAATAATATTCAATTTGTAGGACTTTAAATTTCTTTTTAAAAGGATCGACAACAGAACAAAGACAAGAGTAATAAATATGCTCAATTTTCTTAAGTAAAGTATTATATACAAATTATTATAACAAATAAATTTTCAATTGAACTAACTGGTTAAATAATATAATTTTCAACAAATAAATTTGGTCAATTTTAAGAATTAATTAATTTTACATCAATTATACAGTAAAAATTAAATCTACACAAGGAGTTATTTTAATAAGCAACAAAAAAAATTATTAAAAAAAGAAAAATTGAAAAATAATAAGATATTAAATAAAATTATTTGAATATACTTTTAATAAATTAAGCATAACATATTATTTTCTCTTTTAGATTAGGTAATCATTTTTTGATTTTTAATTAATATTATAAGTTTTCTTTTTTATTTGAAAACAATTAATTTTTTCACTTTTTTGTTTTTTTTCTTTTAATCTCATGTCTTCCATATGCTCTTGAGATTCTTGTTCTTGTCCAGTACATTTTAAATATTTATTGCTGATTTACTTTGTCATATAAATTAGCTTTAGTTTTTTTCATTATTATTACTTTGGTTATTTACACTTTTAAACAGATAGACTATGATTTAATTCCAATCATTTAAAATATTTTATTTTTTTTCCGGTGAATTTAATTTGTTTTAATTGCTTTTTTATATCAAATATATTTTTATATTAAACCTCGATGATAAAATTGTATTTTGACTTGTTTTTATTGATTTTTTTTTTAATTAATTAAAAAGTTTTGTTTATTTTAAATATTATTTTTCACTCCATAATTATTTAAATGTTTCTATATTTTAGGACAAACTTCAAATTAATAATTTTTTTATAAGTCCAATCAGAGTTTATGAATCCAATCGGTTTTTCAAAATAAAGTTTGAGTACAATTACCTTTGTTTTTAATCAAAATTTGAAATTTAGGTATTGTTTCACAAATATTTGATTAGACTGATAAAATTCCGGGAAAGGACGGAGAAGTTTTAATTTAGTTGATAACACAGATTATTCTCCTGTAAAATATTTTAATATCCTCAATATTTAAAAAATTGAGTGAAAAATGAAAATTTTTAATAGAAATATGGCAAACCAAAAAAAAAAAAAAGTAAAATTCATTTGAGAAGCATTTTTATTTTTGATATCCAAGTTTTAAAGAATTTGTTTTTTATAAATAACAATCTATAATACTTATTCAATAGCGAAATTGATTAAAATAAATACTAAATTAATATTTTATTTTTAAATATATTCCTTTTTGAGTTGGCATTCTTTCCTTATAATGGAATGCCATAATAATATAAAGAAATATTATTTATTCACAACATTTTTTTTTATTAATTTACTTTTTTCTTAACGTAGAACACAAAATTTAATCTATCATTAGATGATTTAGACTTACTTGCATAATTGTCTTTGTGTATGAATTTGCTTTCACAGCCAATTTGCATAAATAATAAATTTTTACTGATATACTCACCAAAAATCTTTATAAAAAATCGCGAATTATTCATTTTGAATACAAATTTTTATCAAAATTTTTTTTTTCAAATTTCAAGCTTTTTAATTATTTTATGCGCTTCAATATTCTATTTGGATTATATACTTACTTAATTTCATTTATTATTTATAATTTTTAGACTAAACATGCAAGAAGAAAATTTCTACTGTGTCTCACATTCGATTAGAAGTTGTATTAATTTTTAATAATAATTTAATTTAATTGAATATTTACTAAAAAATTTTGAACAAGAGAATAAATGGAAATAAATTTAGACAAGCATAAATCTTAGCATATCATTTTCTTAAAATCTCGGAAAGCGAGAGAAGCAACTCCATCGAAAGAGAGTTGAGTGTCGTGAGAATAAATAGCAATAAATAAATAAAATGATCATTACATTTAAATTATATATATAAATTATTATTTTTTTAATTTTTTTTTAATATCTTATAAAATATGTACTAATTATAATTAATAATTTCTTTACTTTATTCATTTATTAAATGATTCTAAATAAGTAGTTTATTTGTATCTTTATCTCTTTTTGCTTTTTTAATATCATGCGTAAGGATCCTTTTGATGTTTCTACATTCATCGGTGAATTTACTTCATTTAAAATATGAATTTTATTTTAAACTTTTCATTCAATGAAATATTTATTATTTTTGTTTTTCCTTTACATTTTTAGTTTTCTTTATGTGCATTGAAGGAATATTTTTTAAGATAATAAATTGCGTATTTGCTGTAAAGAATCCCCGTTGCCAAATTCACCTTACTTTGAAGCTGGGCTTAAAAAATTATTTAATGCATATTTGCCATTTGAATGTATTTTTCAGTATTTTTTAATCATTATAAAACAAAAATTATCATATTAAATTTTCTTTTTCTGTTTAATGGAATAAACAAATTACAGTAGATATTGGATTCACAAATTTTTTGTCAATGGTGATATTATATATTAATTTATTTATTTTTAATTTAATTGTTCATTTATTCTAATTTTTTACAGTTATTTTTGAATTTTTATTTATTTTGATTTTTGGAATTTAAATTTCGTTAAACGAAATAATAATTTTTAGTTATCTTAACTGAAAATTATAAATAATAATGAACTTGATAAATATTTATCATTATCACAAAGAATAGTAATTTAATTTGCAAAAATGTTTTTTAATTTTTTAATTGTATCTTTTATTAAAATATTAACCAATTTTAGAATTTTAAATAATTAAATCCGCTTAAATATAATTACTTCATAAAGTTTTTTTTTAATTTTCTAATAATTATTATTAATTTTATGATTTTAAATAATCTCATGTCGAGTTGCAGATTGAGTAGTTGCGGTCGGTCGTTCATGGCTTGTCCTTTTTATAAATATATTTTTAATTATTTATTTTTCAAAATAAAATTATTGGTTTTTTTTTGCAAATGAGAATCATGATTTTTTACTAACATTTTGCAGTTTTTTTATATTAATCATTCTTCTCCTTTTAAATATTAAATAATGTTAATTCTTAAATTGCAATTAAAAATAATATTATTTTATTTTCTTATCTGTAGATGGAATTACTGTTTTTGAGTGCTTCAGCTTTTAATTAAATGCAATTGATAAAATATGTACTAATTAATGATCATTTATATTCTTTAAATAAAATAAAACTTTGTATTTCTTTATTACCAAATTTTTATGTATTTATTTTATTATCATTTATTATTATGTATTTATAAAATATTTTTTTCATTACTTTTTTAATTATTTTTCTCAGTTTTTCTTTGTGAATTTGTAATAGAATTTTGGAATATTTTATTTAAATCAATTTACTTCTATTTTTATTTTTTAACTAATATCTTTATAGAATATTAGTTCTTATACTAAGCGATCAAAAAATAAAAGTTTTTTTGACAATAAATTTTCAGTTTTTCAAAATGAAGTCCTTTGAATTTATGAATCAAAAATACATATAATAATTTTAGATGAAAAAAAGTTTCTTCGTTCAATTTGAATTTAAGCTCCTCACGAGGTCCCATTAAAAATTTTCAAAAGTAATATTAGAAAAATAAAATAAATAAAATATTTATATTCATAATAAAATTTTAAGCATATATATGAAATTATTATAAGCCGCACAATTCTTGACCTTATAATAAAATTGTGTAGCAGCTTTTAAGGCATAAGAAATATACGTCTAAAGGAAAATAACCAAAAGTTTTTTTAGTTTTAGAAATTGAATTCAAATAAACATTAATTGTCTATCTATTATATAAAAAATTAAATAGGACTTATTATAAATATCTGTATATTATTTTATTTTCCGGTTTTTGAGTTTTACTTTAAATTTCTATTAATCTCTTTTATAATCATCAGGTAAGTTTGTTTACTATAAAATTTAAAGTTTTGTATGATTTCTTTTATCAAATCATTTATAATAAATATATTTGATGAATTAAGTGATTAAAAATTAAATTTTTCATATTATTAAGTTATATTTTAAAATACAATAGAAATTTAAAACTTTTATATTATGGTGATTATGTTTATTACGAATTTAATTCATTTTATTACTTAATACCTTAAGATTATGTCTTTAGAATTGAGAAAATAATATGAAAATTTGAAAGAATGGAAGAATTTAATTAAGTAAATTGCCTAATCGTAATTTTTCAGTAAAAAATTTAAAATATTTTTGAGAACAAAATAAATATATTTACTCGCCTAATAGACCTAATCTGATCTTTTTTGTCTACTTTAATAAGATTTTATAAACGATATTAATATTTTTTTTGTTAAATTTTTTTGAAAACTATAATTTAAAAATATTAAATATTTGTCATTTTTTAAAATTTTGATCATATTGGTTATGTATTGCAAATAAAATAAATTAATTTTTATAATTAAATATAATATAATTGCAATTGGTATTGTTATTTATGTATTGTAAACATTTAATAAATGCTGAAAATTCTAAATAAATAGAAAAATTCCATTTTGTTTTAATTTTTTTGATAATTAAACTTAGGGTGTAAAATATTCTTTTTTTATTCAATTCAAGTAAAGATTCCCACAATTTACTTCATAATTTTTCAATCAGACCACTATTCTTATCAGTGCGTTGAAAAAAAAATTCTACAAATAAACAAGAATTATAACAATTTAAACAAAACAATATTTTATAATACAAACATAAAATTATTTTAAACCAAATTAATAATATATATTAATAAATGGTCAAAGATTTTTTTTATTAATAAGCATTGCTCGATTGTAAATTAATTAGTTTATGAAATGGAGAGAGAAATTATCTTTGGTTTTACTTTTTTTAATTTTATAAAATTTGTACTAATTGTAATTAACAATATTTCTTTACTTTGTTTATTTTTTAAATGATTCTAAATAAGTTTATTTAGTGTCTTTATTTTCTTTTTGCACTTTTAATATCATGCTCACGGATCTTTTGATCTTTCTAATTACTGCATCCCATTTTGAGAAAAATATTTCAGTTTTATTACCGACATATAGCTTTATTTAGTGTATTTAAACTGCATTTATTTATATAATTATTTTTGCTTTATTAAATGCATTATTAGTTAGTAAAATGCTTTTGGCTGTGAATTTAAAAAGAATTGTACAAATTAATTGGGTTTATTTCTTATTGTATACATTTATTCGACCAATAATTAATATTATTTTTATAATGCTGCACATTTTATAATTAAATAAAATTTATTCTAATTAAGAATTGTTTGTAGCTTTTTTTATGCTCATTTAGAGTCTATCATTCTGATAAAAAATAAAATAATTTTATATATTTAATTTATTTAATAATTTTTATTTCTATTCATTTCATAGGTATAAAAAGCAAAATAAATTCATTTAAAAATAAATGGTCCAACTAAATTAGATTAATGTTTATTAATAAAAAAAATTTTATGCGTTAAATGATTTTTAAACAAAAATAATTTGGTGCAATAAAAAATATTATTTATTTGGATTAGATTTTTTTCATAAAACTCGCTAAATTACCAAAAAGGCGAAATTATCGAATATCTATAAATTCTATTTTGCGCAAAATATGCAAAAAATTGTTTTCTTTTGCTTATTTGGAAAAAAATATATCATTTAAATTAGTAATATAATGAAAAGGCAATTAACAGTTAGACAAAGTTACTTAATGAACATATTTAAATTAAAAATAAAATTATTTTATCACTTACAAATATTTTGCGTTAATATTTATTAATATAAAAACTAAGAATTGTCTTGAATAGAGAAAAAGAAAATAGCATTATTAAATTATTAACCGTTTATTAAACTTTTTTGAATTATTGAATAAATTAAATATTATTATTTCCTACTAAACTAATTAACCTAACAAATGCATTTCTTTAAAAAAATAAATCAAAAAAACATTTAATTTGGCGTTGATTTTCAGTTTATAACATTTTAGAGGTGTTTTGGTTCTACAAAAGTAAAAAAAAACATGTGTAAATTGGCTCGGAAACTTTTCATCTTGACGCCATTTTTCTTTTGACATTTTGCAATTAAAATAAATGCGCAGAATTTAAAGTCTTTTGAAAATTAATTAAATGCAATAAAATGGAATAATACTTTTGGGATTTTATAAGACTAGATGGAAATTCATCCTACCTTAATTTAGTCTTTCGTTTTTTTTCGACTCAAAATATTTCCCTCCCCCTCAATCGCCGCCTCCCTCATTTGATAAAATTCAAAAGTCTTTAGTTATGAATTGAAATTGGGCGAGTAATTAATTTAAAAATTACAAAATAAATTTAAAAACAAATCTTAAAATCAATTTATAGCATAAATTGAAGGAAATTATGTTGAAAAAAAAAATTAAAATGCATGTTCGTGAAACAAATATTTTTATACAACGCGTAAATTTAATAATAAAAATAAATAACCGAAAAATATGAAAATTAAGATTGTTTATACAAAGGTTCACCAAGAGAATCCGAAAAACAAAAAAGTGTACATTCTTAAAATCATTTTGAGATTATCTAAATTAAAAAAGACTGAAAATTTTAATGTAAAGGAATTATTACTTATTTTCGTAAGTAATACGATGACGGGTTTATTTAGCATTGGATTATCTCTCCTTTTATTTTCCAATAAATTTTGGTTTTTTTCCATTTTTCATTCTCCATTATCTTTTTCTTGCAAACTCCAATTGGAACTTTTTGCAGCTAAAAAGGTCATCATCGCGACATTAATTCTGTTTTCCCATCCAATTCTAACCTTTTTAGATCGTTCATACCGTTTTTAAGCAATTTTTTTCCCTGTTATTTTCTCCATTATTGTATTGCTTCAAGTTAATGTAATTAAATTAAAAAATATTCTGAGATATTAAAAAAAAAATTATTAATTTAATTATTAACTCTATTATTAAATATAAATTAATAAATTAAGAGAAATATTTATTTAAAAACAAAAATTACTTAATAAAGTTTTTAAAATTGATTTTTATGCAAAAAACCAAATTTAGAAGTGATGAATCACATCATTACGTAATAACGATTATATAATTTATATTCAAAATTTAATTAAAAAAAACTTTGGAATGAATTCCATAAATTTATAGAAATAATTTCATTTAAATTCATTTGTGGCTAAATTTATTAACCCTTTGATTGATGAATGGCCGCCAAAGATGGAAAGTCACTCTTGGCTTCTGCCATTTTAAAAAACTATTATTATGAGGAAAATAAATTTATATTATTGGGTCGAACTAAGAAAAATTAAAACAAAAATTCAATAAATAATAAATATAAATTTAAAAACCGATTCAAAAATTCTTATTTTATAAAAAAATTGATAAACAAATATACAACAAATAATTACTTGTTAAATTAGAAATAAATAAGTTATTCTGAGCCTTAACATTCAATTAAAAAATAAAAAAGAAGAGGAAATCAAAGGTAAAACTAAAATAAAAATAGAATTTGTGGATTTTTAAAGTGTTTATTTAAATAATAAATTCTTAATTTGTATATTTTAATCAAACTTTTGACATTTTTACGGAAAAAATAAATAAAAAATAGAATAAATTTTTTATTTTTCAAATTATTAAATTCAATTATGTAATAAAAATCTAATTAACTGAAAAACGAGTGAACTCAACCAAAGCTAAATGAAATTAAAACATTTTTATTTAATAAATAAAAACATAAACTTATAATTTTTATAGACGGATTGCTTATATTTCTTACCAAAATACTAGTATAAATTTGTAATAATGAAATAAAAATAATATTTTACCATTCTGTAAATGAGCATAAAAAATACATTATAATTGGATAATTCAATCATAAAAACTAATCTTTTTTTCTTATTTAAATTTTTAATCATTTATTAAAATAAGAAAAGAGATATAATTTAATTATATTTACATTTTTTAAATATTTTTCTGAGTCTTTGTTTTGGTGAAAATGTATTTTCAACCTTTTAATTCGAAACTTCACTTTTTCAAAAATTTTAATAATAAAAATCTTGAATTAAAAAAACATTTTTTTTTCTTTCGAAAAAATGAAAAAAATCTTTTTTTTCATTGAAAAAATTTAATATTTTGTAATTGAAGTCAATCGTTACAAAAATTTAATGAAAAAATTATTTTTTTGGTTTATTAAAAAACGCAATGATTGAATAAGATACAGTAACAATATTATTAAAATAATAATATGTGCATTTGTTTTTAAATGCCAAATTTTCAACAACAAAAAAAATTCTACAAAAATTAATGATAAATAATATGTAATAAACTTATATTTATAGAGTAAAATTATTTAATATTAAATAAAAGCAACAAAAAATTTTTTTTCGAAACTGGCCAAATAAAAAATAGAAATAATCAGCTTTGAAAAAAATTATAATTTTCGAATAATTTTAGTTTTGAAAAAATTAAATGCTTCAAAATTAAGAAATATTAGAAATTAATGAAACATATCTATATAAAATTATTTATTTATTTTATTTAATAAATTGTATGTAATAAATTAAAATTTCGCAAAAATAATTAAATTACATAAAGTTCAACAAACGCTCAAAAGACTAAAATTATCTCGATATCCTCAAGGAAAAGTATAATAATAAATTGGGTGTATAATGAAATAGATATTTTGTTATTTAATAGAATAATGCTTTGTAAACATTAAAATTTACTTATTAAATAGTACTTTTTATATGCAAAAATAACGCAAAATAAAAATAATTAAAAAAATTGTTATATTTTTTAATCCTTTCAACTATTAAAGAGAAATCAAATTTTCTCAACACAAAATTAAATATATTACACGAATATAATTATGTATAGAGGTTCCGAAAGAGAAAACATGTCAACGAAATATGAGCGCAAGAAAAATAATTAAAAACTAACTAATAATAAATATAAAAGTGTCCAAGTAATAAACACATTTTAATTAAAAATTTCTTTTATTATAGAAAAAAGGAATGTAGTATAATTGTAAAAAAATAAACTTAGCAATATTAATACATTTATTATTATACTAATGTTCAAATTAAAATTCCCTCTCCCCAGGGACATTTTTCTTTCTTGGTTCATCAAGAAGCACAAATATTAATACATTTTGATAAAATCCTTTCACTGGTTAGACCATGATAAGTACAAATATATTCTTTATTTGTAAAAAATACTATTATTCATTAGTTAAATTAATTGAAATTCTTAAACAAAAATTATGCTCGATCAAAGAAATAACTAAATGTAATGAATTGAAGAATATTGTTATTAATTCAAAAAATAGATTTCTTTTAAATTAAAGCAAAAATGGCTTCTTCGCGGATAATCAAAACAAATACCTATTAATACAACAAGAATTTATTTTAAAAACTTCAATTTATATTTTTTATTATAATAATTGTAATAATTTCAAAATAAATTAAAATTTCTTCTTAATTAATTAGTAAATATAAAAAAAAATAAACATTTATTTTATTAAAAAGGGATAAAATGATTGTAAAATAAAATAAATCACATAATATAATTTAAGTTTTATAATGGTAAAAAAAATTATTAATCCAAAAATGATGAAATGCATAAGTAAAATTTTCAAGAAGTTAACAAATTATAAAAAGAACAAAAATTTTAGATAAACTCAAAGAAATATTTGAAAAGGTATATTTTTATAAAAGATATTAATGCGCGAAAACCCCAATATGCAAAAACATACAACTTCGAACCCTAGTCATCAATAATAATAATGATCATAAATGAATATATTATAAAAAAAAATATCAATTTTTCTTCATAATTTGAATTATTACACAAAAATAACATTAAACACAAATTCATATCAGTAATTATTAAATAATTTAATATTTTAAATATATATGTATAAATAAAAAATTAAATTTTCATTTTATTTAAATATTCAGATTAAAAAATTAAATTTTCATTCTATTTAAATTTTCACATTTTAAACAAAAGAACATATGGAAATAAATTTTAAGTCTTATCAATAAATGTATTAATTAATAAAAAAATGAATACAAATTTTTAGGCTATATTATATAATGTAAAAAAATAATTAAAATTGTGATGTTATTCATAATTATTAAACACAAAATCAAATAAAAAAACATTAAAATAAACAATGCTAACGAAATCTAATTTTCTGAAGCACAATAATGAAATTGGAATAAATGGAAATCTATTCATTTATTTAATAAATTCGAGTAAATTAATTAAATTTTCGGAAGGAGCTAACCAGAAGCAACAATCTTCATTGTTTTTATAAAGGAAAATTTTAAAACTTTTAAAAAACAAAATTAAAGAAATAATAATTTAAATTGTCTTAAAAAATAATAAAATTCATCTATCAATTATTGAAAATTATTTAAATTGAAGGAGAAAATTATACGAAAATCTATTAGCGAGTGAGGAAATGATAGATCTAATTTTAAAACAATTAAAATTTTTAATTTAAGGGATGTGATTTTTACATATGAAAATCACAAAAAAATATATATAATAAATTAACGAAACGAAACGTAAATAAATTTTTATCAAAATGACTCAAAGAGGAATATAAAAATTAATTTTTAAATTTATTTAGTTAAAAAAAGTTTAATTTATTAGCAAAAAATTAAATACTTTTGATTATATTGTATCAATAATAAAGGATACATAATTTTAAGAAAAAAATTATAAAAAATTTTATTGAAATTTAAATTAGATTCGCCTTCAAAATTTTTTTATACAAAATGAACATTTATTATTTATTAATTAATTAATAAAAAATTATTGTGTTAAAAATAAAATAATAAAATTAATTAATTAATTTTAACACTAAAAAATTTAAATATATATAAAAAGAAAATTTTAAACTAATATTACATACGAATTAACATTCACGAATACATAAAATATAGAATAAAAATTTAATTTCTCATTTTCGTAAATAGAAAAAATACCAAAATTCAAATATATGGAAAGCATTAAACAAAGCAAATTTATTGAATTGCATTTAATTACCAGCAATTAAAGAAACAAAAAATGCAATTATTGATACAGCGCCGCGCGCCATGCCAGCGAATTCAGCAAACATGAGAAAAAGACAAGAAAGTAGATTCAATAAAAACAAATTTTTATTCAATAAAATATTAATTTAATAAATTTTATGTTGAATAATAATATTAAATTAAATAAATAATTTAAAATGCACATTAGTACGTTAACTAAAAATTATTAAGAAACAAATGAAATGTATTGAATAAAGAAAAATAACAAAATTTATTCAATTTCATATAGTAGCTATTAATATTATTAATAATTATGCTTTTAATTCATGAGGATGATCGGGTTTCCGCGGATTTTTTTTTGGATTCCATATATTAAAATCGAGATCCAAATTCAGATCGTCCCGATACTATATGTATCGTTTCTATGATTCGTTATGTTTATTATTTTTGGAGGTGTTACCCAGGAATTATTAAAGACTTAGAATTTATATGAGGTTTTTCACTCTTAGAATGACTCAATTAGTCAAGTCTCGAAAACATTGACCGATACCCAGTTATTTTAAGAATGGTTAATTTTATATTACATCCAAAAAATTTTAATTTTGAAATAAAAACATATATGTAGCTTTCTTTATGAGAATTTTGAAAAATGAAGATAAATAATTGAATTTAAAGCATTTACCGTACACCCAAAAACACAATTTTCATGGACTGATGCCGTTGATTCGAACAGCTCTAAAACGGACAGATACCATTATTAGTAACAGGAAATAAAAACTCAGTAAATATCGTTTAATAGTATTTAATTATTATTAAAAATAAATATTTTATAAAAAACTTATTTAATTACAGTCAAACAGTATCAAACATACTGTAATTATTCTTATTAATTAAAAATTCCATTAAAACTACAAAATTATATACAATTTCTTCATATATGAGAACTTTAAAAACAAATTATCATAGTATAATAAAACTATGAAATTTAACATTTTTGTTTTTTAATTTCAAAATCCCAAATACGAAGCTTGCATATTGCATACAGATTTTTTAGATAAATGTAATAGATTTTTAAGAAAATAAAATTGAATTTTATAATAATATTTAAAAAATCCATAATTTTAAATCAAAATAATTCTATTTTTCAATTAAACCTATTCAATAAAAAGCTATTTCTATATAAATATTCGTTAATAATAAGGAATGGATTCAGACAAAGTACAAAAATAACTGTGCGCAACTACAAAGCAACGGATGTCCATACGTATCTTGAAAAATATTTAAATTAAATAAAAATAATAATAACCAACATAAGAAACCTTCAAAATTTATAAAGTAAAAACTTAATATTATTAATTGGATAAAAGAAATAATACCAAAAAAATTATTTAAATGCAAACTATTTTTAAAAACTTTTCAAATAAACAACAAATAAATGTTTTTTTAATTTAATTACAATTAGTTAAAATTATAATGGCATAGAAAAAAAACAAATATTGAACTATTCACATTTACAAACTACAAAAATGGACAAAAAAAAAACCATTTAGCACCACAAAAAAATAGTTTGTTCAAAAAACAAAACACTTAAACAAATAAAAAAATAAATTAAATACTATAATTCTTAAACACTAATTCGGGGAATTAGGGACTCTGAGCGTTGTAAAAATTTAAAAAGTTAATAACGAAGGTGTAGAGGTTGAAAATTTTTATTAAACAATTTTCTTAATAAAATTAATTACAAATTCCGAAAAAGTTTCCAGCGGCGCCTATCGGCACCGCCGGCCCCAAAAACTCCAAATATTTCTTATAAATTGACTCGAAAATCAAACAAAAGTTTTCTGCTAAAAATAAGGGTAAAAAAGGTCGCTTAATACAACAAAAAATTATTTATATCATTTGATTTCAATATTTGTAATTAAAGAAACAAACAATTTTTAAATTTATTGATTAAAAAAATATTTAGTTAATAGTTGATTTTGTTTTTAGGCGAAAACTAAGCTGATGCCTAAGCCTAAGCTGAGGTCTAAGCCAAAGATTAGGCCTAGCAAAAGCTGACAAGGGAACATTCCGAACTGTAATTATTCAAATCACATTTAAAGCACTTCTATCGTCTAGAGCATGGTCGATTTACTATTGCCAATTTTCGGCTTTTTTGGCTACGGCGCCAAAACTGATCAGAAAAAATTGGTCAAAGTTCAGAAAAATCAATGAAAATAACAAAAAATTTTAAAATTCGTAAAAATTCAAAACCAATGATAGAGCCATAAACTTTTTTTTTAAATGATCAGCAAACTTTTCTCTATCAATAATTTGATCAATTTTTTATGATCATTTTTGGCGCCGTAGCCAAAAAAGCCGAAAATTGGCAAAAGTAAATCGACCATGCTCTACACGATAGAAGTGGTTTAAAAGTGATTTGAATACTTACAGTTCGGAATGTTCCCTTGTGAGCGCCTAAGCCTATTCTTTTTAAAGAATTGTCTTAAATTTTTATTTGTCTGTTAATATTTTGTGGTCACATTAATATTAATAAAAATGTTTGCCTTAATTTATTAAATATTGTTTATAATTTATCTATTTTCAAAATAATAATTCATAAAAAAATTTCTTCTAATTTATCGAAAAAAAATTAATACACTCCTTAGAATTGAAAAAAATTTTCAGAAAAATTGATCCCCAAAATTTAATTATTTTTTTGATAATAATTCTTAGTTTAAAATTTGACTTTATTCAAAAAAAACCTTTAAAATAATTAATAACTTCATTTACAATTAAAACAAAATTAAATTTTTTTTATTAAGTTTTTAGGCGTTTTTCTAGCTAAAAAGCCTTTATAAAAAAAAATTTATTTGCCTATTTTTGTGCCTATTTAATGCATATTTTTCGATTTTTTTCTGTCCTTTTAGGTGCCTATTTCGCGATTTTTTGTGCTTAAAAATGGTGTCCCTAATCATAAGAAATAAAAACTTTCTCAATAATTCATCGCAAATATTTATTTTTTGACAAAAATATTTCGATTAAAAAATTAAAAATTTGTAATTGTTGATTTCAAATTTTTAAATATTTGAAATTCCAATTTTTTTTCTTTTTTATTTTTACTCTTTTTTCTTTGCCTTTCGTTAAAAATATTTTGTTGGGTTTTTAGTGCTTTTTTTTATCGCATAATAAATAAAATTAACAGGAATGTGAAATTAGTAGTTCTTTTTTCAAATCTATGCACTGATATTGCAAATTTTATAAATTAACTTTTGTTTAAAGTTTTTTAAAATTATTTAAAAAAATATTTGTTTAAAATTTGTATATGTAATTTTATTTTATTACTAATTTAAAATACAATTTTTTAAAACTCTTAATAGTATTTTATTAAATTTCATCATATAAACATTTGTAATTTGTTTAATCTTTATTGTAGATAAAATTTTCCAGTTTTAATCTCAAATTTTCAACATCGAAACATTTATAATTGAATTTAAGAGTATATTTATACAATTTATATTCAAGAACTATATTCAATATTATTTTTGTTTTATTCATTTGTTTAGGGGTTATAAATACACAGTTTTACTCCTTAGATTAATTTAAAAAATAAAAGGTGCTTAATTCAGGTGCATTAATGCTGTTTAAAAGAAAATTAATCCAGATGCATTAACTACTGTTTAAAATTTACTCATTTATATGTAATAAATATTTTTATGTAAAATGTATAAAATTTTCATTATCTATAGCTATTATGATTCATTACATATTTATTTAATAATTATTTTTAATAAACTAATTATAATTGTCAGTGTCTAATATAAAAACAAAAAACCAATAAATAGATATAAAGTGTCATTAAAATGAGTTTATTAATATTACTTTTTCTTACATTATGGTGTATATTTTGGTTTTTTAATCATTTAATATAAAAATAAAGTTATGAATTTCTTGATGGTTACAATTTTAAGTAAATTATAACCAAATAGTCTTAATTTTATAAATCCAAAAATTAAATTTATTTAGCAATTGAACAAATAATATAATAATACAAACGGATAATCTTATATAAACATAATTAATGTTAATAATTTGGAAGACCTAGCTTAGTTTTTCAATAAAAATAAATAAAATAAATTTTTAGTTTATAAATGGCGTTTTAAATTATTGAAGAAAGAATATTTTTATATTTATTTAATAATTTATTTTTATTCTTTTTCGTATATGCTTTTTTATTAAAATTAAATTGCTTCTATATTATTCAGGCTTACAAATTAGCTACTTTAATTTTATTATTGGTTAATTAAATTAGAAATAGTTTTTGCTATTATTATTATTATTCATTTTTTATGGTTTCGGAAGTTTCGGAACACGAAGCATTGACCCGGTTTATTTGGAAGATGGATGAGTTGTTGTTTGTAAACTAATTTTTATTATAATTTTTTCATAAATATAATAAACTGATAATTTTTTTACTTTTTATTTCTTTACTGACTATAAATGTTCCATTTTTAATTAAAATATTCATGTAGTTTATTTCATATTGTCGACATTCAAAAAATTTTCCTTAAATTTTATTTAGTAATAGTTATAATTTTTTAATTAAATTTTTATTATTTTTATTATTATTTATACATATATTATTTATATTCAATATTTATTATTTATAGTCTCACATGTTAATATACTAAAAAAAACATATCACAAATAAAAATTTTAATTTTTTATTTTTACTTGTCATTGCCTTGTGCGAACATACAAATAGTTTGGCGAAGGAACTATAAATTTTTTAAATTTCGTTAGAATGCTGGTTTCTTTCGTTTTTTTAATCTTGTCATTCATGTGCAACATTTCCTAAGGGTCGGAAAAAAATTTCTGAGTGAAAAACGAATTAGGTCATTAAAAGACAAAATCGCCTTAAAAACGATCCAAATGTATTTGCCCCTTAGAAAATCATTAAATAAATAAAAATATATGAATATAATTTTAAAAAATTAAAATAATAAAAATCAAATCAAAAAACGAATAAAAAATTCAAATACAAAACTTAAAGAATTATAAAAATTTCAATTTTATTAATAAAAAAATGAATTAATTAAGTGAGTTTATTTTTTAGTTAATTAAAAAGAAAGTAAATTAATTTAAGTTAATATAAAAATTGACTAAAGAATTAAAACTATATTTTTTGCTAATTTATTCTTTATGTAACACCAAAAAGGAAATTGCGTCATAAATAATAACCAAAAATTCATTTAATAATTTGCTTATATTAACTAAGTAAATAACTTAAATAAATATTTTCGGAAATAATTTGTAGCTCAAAAATAGTTGTTTCATTGCATTTTCATAATATTTATTAATTACATTTCGAATAAATTGCTGATTTTGACCTAAAATAATTGTTCATTTAATTTATTCACGAACTCCTGAATTTTGTTTTGTAAAACTATATATATATATATATATATATGTACAATTCAAAATTTTTATGTAATTATAATATTCAAGGTGTGAAAATGTCTCTCTGTCAAAATTAATATTATATTTTTTGTAATGTTTAATCAGTGTTTAATTGGATATTTGAAAAAAAATTTTTGAAAATTTGATAAAAATTTTTATAAAAAAATTTATTAATTTGATTAATTAAAAAAAATAATTTGAGTTAATTTTTTCTTATTACATCTTATAAATATTTAATTTTATTTACCCATGTTTTTGTACTCAGTTTGCGTTCCAGGTTGTGCTCTGCGTTTAAATATTTATTTGTGATTTTTTTTTGTATATATAAAATAATTTTCATAATTATTGCTTTTGTAAATTTTAAAATTAATTTTAATTTATTTATATTATTTTATAGTAATTGTAATTTACTTTTATTAAAGCTGATAATAATGCTTTTTATTGGAATAATCAAAGTGGCTTTAATAATCTTAAAGAGAAGAATTTTGTTGTCGTTTTATTTATAATTTTATAATTACTATTAATTAAAATTTTTTAATGGTTTGAAAATATTCGAGGGTCGACTCTTTTATTAAACATATTTAAATGTTATCTCTATTAGCATTACATTTTAGTTTGAAATTATATATTTTTATTTTTAATATGCATGAAAAGGGATTCTGACATAATTTTGATGTTGGATTTTTACTTAAATCTCGTATCTTGTTTATATATAGCATTTACATAGATTACTATTTTTAGATTTTTAAAAATTATTTTTTATAAAAATATTTCTTTAATTTAGAAAACAATATTTATTTATTTATTAATTAGATTTTTGCATGCTAACAAAGGAAGGTCCCCAGGTGTCCGTGGGATTTGCGAATGAAATTTGGTGGATAGATAAAGCACCCATGGTTTCTTAAAAAATGTTTTTATTTGCTTAAAATAAGTACGAGTGTCGAGTTATGAGGTGCCAAATTTTTTAGCTTTTATAATTAAAGAAAAGAATGTTTTGCTACATTGCAAGCATCTGATGATGTAGAGGTAGTGCGTTAGTCAAATTTAATTAAACAAATATGCAATAGAAGCACTTAATATTATGTCAATTTAAAAAAAATATATTTTAACTAATATTTTTATTGAGTATGAATTAAAAAAAATTAAAAAAAAAAACTTGTATTATAAACAATTTTGGATAATTTACTTGGCAAAAAAGCAAAAAAGTAAAAAAAAAAGATTTTGAATTCATTAAATGTTTGGCACGTCATAACTCGGCACTCGTACTTATTTGGTAGAAAATAAAAAAGATTTTTCTTATGAACCCATGGGTGCTTTATCCACGCACCAAGTTTCATTCGGAAATCCCACGGACACCTGGCCACCCTCCTAAGTAAGCTTAACATAAAATATAAAATAATATTAGTTTTTATTGTTTCTCTTTAAAATTATTAAATTTTCTCTTTAAGCATTTTAAAATATCATTTAATATAATTTGTGAATCCAGAAAAGAAAAGAAAACTTTTTTTTACCAACCTTATATATTACTTATTTTTAGGTAATAAATTCATGTGTCATATATAAATTATTGCCAATTCAATTTTAAATATATTAATTCATATATTTAAATTTTTATTATATAAAAATAAAACAATATAAATTAAATAAGGCTGATAAAATGGAAAATGTTTAAGACGTGAGTACTTTTTAAACGATTGGCGATAATTTATATATGGACATATGAATTTATTACCCAAAAAAAAGTAATATATAAGGTTGGTAAAAAAAAAGTTTCATTTTCTTTTCTGGATTCACAAAACATTTTGTTAGTCGTTCATAAAAAATTTTTGTCTCAAAGATTTATTTTATTTTTTTAATTTGTTTCTTTTAATAAAGTTTTTGAAATATTAAAACAGCTAAATATATAAAAAGCAAAATTTAAAATATGAAAAAATTACCAGTTTTGTTTTGGACACGCATAAAAAAATCAAAGAAATTTAAATAATTAATTAGATTAAAAGTATAAATAAAAATAAATATAAAAAATAGTTGAAATTTAGTTTTAAAACTCTAGGCATTATTGTTATTGAAATGTTTAAATTAACATGCAAATACATTGAAAAGATCCAAAATATTGAAAAATAAAAATTATTAAGAAAATATAATTAAATTAGAAAAAATATAAAATTAAATTTTTATATTTTTTATTGCAAGAGTAAAATATGATTATGTCTCAAAGTTTTCAAAAGAATAAACGAATATATAAGCAAATTCGCCTAAAAAGGAAATTTTATTTATATGATATATGAACAAAATACCTAAAATACTTTTGTTAAAACCTGAAAAACACATTTTAAGTTTATTTTTATTTTTTTTTTAAATAAAAAAATGTTTTTACTGTACTATTATATAGTTTTTTAAAAATTGTAAATTTGAAATTAAATTAAATAATGCTTGTATCTTTATTTGAAAAATTATTAATTGTTTAAGTTTTTTAATTTTTTATAACGTTAATTATATTTAATTTCAACATTACATTTAAAATTTCCAGTGTCCGTAATTTTTATATTTAACCACTTAATTGCTTTTCAGAAATTTGTGATTATATTTTGAGTTTTTATTTGAAGCAGCTTATTGTCCTATATATTTCGTATTTCTGTGCTATCTAGCCATAAAATGGTATATACATATTTGAATTTAGAAATTATATTTCTTATTTTTTCATTTATTTATTTATTCTTTTCACTTTGAAATATTTTTAGCAATATTTTTTTAATTTTAATCATTTATGTTTTTTTAGGCTTTTAAATTAATACCTGTTATTAATCCAAGGCTTTTATTTTACTAATTTTTTTTGTTTTTATTCGGAAAAATTTTATTTTAATTATAATAATTTTTATATTTTTCAAATTATTAACATTAATTAAGTTTAATTCAATGATATAATTAAAAAATTATAAATTATGGATTTTCTACTAAATGTATAAATAGTATTTATTAGTTTCCTGTAAGATTTTTTAAGTTATCATCATAATCAGAAAATTTTTTTAATGTTCCAATTTTTATTATTTATTATATTTTATTTTTTTTTTTGAAAGTTTTAGATTCTAAAAGCTATTTATTATCTAAGAAATTGTTTTTTAGATAAGTTTAAATTATGCTTAATTTATTAATGTAGTGTTTTTTTAATTTTTTTATGAAAATGGTTATTCATTTATTAACTTGTTGAATTATTAATTATACTCATGTAATTCTGATTTTAATCTGATATTTAAATTTTTATAAGATAAACATTCAAATATATTTCTCGCTTTGGTCCTTAGTTCAAGCTTCCCTTTTTTCTCAGGTGTTTTGTTTTTCTTCGAATAATAGTACTGTAATATTCTATAAATTGCTTTTTTTAATTTATATTCATGAAGAAATCAAAAATTCAAAAATATTTTCACAATTTTTTAATTATTTTAGGTTTTGTAAAAAAATATTAATAACATTTTTACATTAATTTTTGTATCTTAAATTACTATTCGCTATTCAAACTTTATTTTAAGCAATCTCTACCATGCAAAAATAATAATTAATTTATATTTTAATGTTTAAGACAATCATAATAGAAAAATAAGGAAATATGTATATGTAATTAATTTATATTTTAATGTTTAAGACAAGCATAATAGAAAAATAAGGAAATATGTATATGTAATTAATTTATATTTTAATGTTTAAGACAAGCATAATAGAAAAATAAGGAAATATGTATATATTTAGTATTCATATATTTTTATGTAATCATAAGTATTAAAATTTAGTATTAAATTTAAATTTTTATGTAAGCTCGATAGATAGTTAGCTTTATCTCTTTTTATGATAAAAAGTAATCAATATTTTTTATCCCCAGATAATTTAACATACCAATTTAAAGAGATTGTCGGCCAAGAAAAAAATGTATATAATTGTTATAATTTAAAATTAGTTTTCTTTAATGCTAAAATAAACAGATTTATCAGGCTTATTAATAAAATTTTATTTTACATATCGGTAGTGTTAATTTTTATTTTTAAAAATATCAGCATACCGTTGAAAATTAATTTAGCTAAAATTTAATAATAATTTTAAATTTTTCAGTTCTTTAATGCTTTATTGAAACAATTTTTTAATTAAATTTCTCAAAGTTTATCTTTCGCTTTTTAATTTTGGCATTAGTTATATAATCAGATTCGTGTTGAACAACTTTAAATGCCGATCTCTAGTTTAGATTTATTATGTATAATTAGTTAAAACAAAAATTCATTTATTAATGATTGCACAAGATAATGATGAGCGTTTAGATATTTATTTTAAAATTTTCAGTTGTTTAATGCTTTATTGTAAATTTTTTTAATAAAATTTTACAGGATATATTTTTTTCTTATGCTATTTCAGTTACAATAATAAAATTTTAGATGATTACCTTGTCTCCGTGTCTAAACCGTTCCAATACAGTCGATTATGAAGATGTCGTACACGTTAAAGTGTTGTTAAAATTTTATCACATAAAGAAACTCCATTATTTAATTAATCGTTTATTTTGGGTTTTTTAAATATAATATTTTATATGTTTTAATCTATTTTGCAGAAATTTTTTATTTTGTTGAAGACATTTATTTTTTGTACATTCATTTATTTTATTCCTTATACGATAATTTTAATCCAAAACTTAATTTAACATAATTTTATTTTTTATTACGTTTAAATTTCTAATTCTCTAGGTCAGTTCTTATATATTCTAATTTATTATTTTTCGATATTTTTTATCTCATAATCGATTAGTATGCGTATTATGTCCTAAGTCTGCAATATGAAACCTTCAAAATATAAAAGAATATCCTATCACAGTAAAAAAAGAGCACATTTATTTTGATTTTTTTAATATTTTTTAAATTATCTTTATTTAATATATTTTTCATCTTTATTCTAAACAAATGCTGAATTAAAATTTAACTATAAACAATTATTGCTATGAATATAGGCCTATGTCATTAGTTATTAGAAATTTATTTATTTTTGATTTATTTTAATATTCTTCCCAAACATTTAAAGGAATTTGAAGTAGGGCAGATCCGTGGTAAGGGGGCGTTACAGATACATAGGAGGTCATTATTTAACTTTGATTTAGATTTTTTGATTCTCTTTCTTTTTTTGGTTTTTTTTGTTCATCGTAAATTAAATATATTTATTTCTATAAATATTCATTTTTTTGTAATTTTATTAAATTTAGATTGAAGTTTAGCTTTATTTTTGAAAATTGAAACTCAATACATTTAATGAAGAATTACTTTTAAAGAATATAGGCTTTTAAATAATCTTCCTTTTTGTGAAATAAATAAATTTATAAACTCCTCATTTTTACACATAATTATAATAATCGTTCTGTCCCCCGCAGTTTTTGGCTGTTCGTTCTTGGCCAGTAAGAGTTAAAATTATGGTTTAACATTATAAGCCATCACTAATAAATTTTAATTCAAAAAGCTATTGGTTGTATTAAGACCTGTCATCAATTATTATTTTAATAAATATCATTTAAATTTTGAGCATTATTTGAATTTTGAACATAAATCGATTTTCGGGAAGAAAATTGCAATCCCCTGTTTCACATTTTTATTTTCATTCTGATTATCAATTTTTTTTTAATTAACCTTTCAAAATTATTAGTGTAGTGTTATTCTCATTTTTAGCCTTCTAAAATTTAACTCTCGCAACGTTACCTGCAAAATTCAAAAACCTGATGTTTGTGTAGAAATTGGTACTAATATGTAGAAATAATAAAAATGTCAATATAGAAGTTATAATATCGTCTACGTTCAGAAGATTATTCTTGGTTTGGTTTTTTGGTTCTATTTTTATCTATAATTGAAAGAATATGAAACTTATGCCAAATATTACAAAACTTTTCAGATCTCTTATTAGCACTTATTAATTTTTAAATCAGTAAATTTCATGAAAATTTTATTTTAATTACCAAAGACTTTTGAATTTTTATTTTACTTTGTCGTTTATTTACTTATTCCTTATATTACCAAGATTATAAATTGATAATTTGAGATGTTTATTTTATTTTAAAATATTTGTTTTTAAACAAAAAATTAATATTTTTCTATTTTGGGCTTACTGTTTTTTACGCAATTTTATTTATTTTTTCATTAATAGTATTACTTATTTAACTTTTGTAAAATTCTTTAATATAACAAATTAATCATCTAGTTTGATATTTCCACTTGCATTTTTATATTAATATATGCATTTTTGTGAGTTTCGTTTTGTTAGATAAAAAATAAAATTATTTTTTCTTTTAAATGTTATATAAAAAAGTGAGTTTAAAATTATGAATAATAAATAAATAACTTTTGGAGATGAATTTTTGAGAAAATTTTTTATTCTTCTTTAGGGGTATATTATGTTTTATTAAATATCCAAATCATTAATTGCTTATTTTAGTAATAAAACTGAATTTTGTCTTAATAATTAAATTAAATCATTAGCAAAACTGAATTCTAATTTTTGTTATATGGAAGTATGTATTAATTTGTTTTACAGACATTCCGGCTCGGAAATTATTGCGTTTAGATATTTATTGTTAATTATTATATTTTTATTGTGTTTCAATAGTTAGTAAATGTTTTATTTTTTAATGAATTAGATTATTTTTTACTCATTAAAACTATTTTAAAAGATATCGGTAGTAAATAATTTAGAATTTTTAATAAAATCAATCAGGATGCTTTAATTTTTATTTATATAATAGGCTTTAATTTTAATTATTTTAATTTTATTTTATTTATTTAAATAATTGTTAAATTAGATTTGCTCCTTTAATCTCTTGCACAGCTTTTTCTCTCTTCCTAAAATCGCTCGAACTTTTCGTGATTTTTTATTTGCTTTTATTAATAATGTGCAATATATGTTAAAATTATGAATGCAAATTTATTTTTTTTATTCTCTTGTTTAAAATATATGTAAGTCTATTTTCATTATATCTTGGAATTTTAGTTTTCTCTTAATCTGTCATTGACTTGTGTTTATTTATTTTGCTCATTTAATATTTCAGTTAAAATGTCTGTTTATTACTTTAGACATTTTAAAAATAAAATAATTATTTGATCACAAAATTTTTATTGCATATTTTATGTTAAATGTAAAACAAAAAGGAGACTGATCAAAAAACTTTTTTTTTTCAAATTTTGGGCATAAAATCGTATAATTTATCAAAAAAGCAACAAAACTAAGCCAAAAGAACTGAGATAAATATTATTTAAAATACAAATCTTGTTAAGAAAATAAATAAATAAACTTTAAAGATAATTTTTGAGAAAATTTTAATTTATTTGTGGTGCATTTTTTAAAAATTTTATATTACAAATTATTAAACAGCAGAAGTTATGCTTAAAGAATTATTCTTTAATTTAAAAAAAGATAGAATAAAATAAAATTCTTTGGTTTTAATTAATTCAATTGTTTTGTTTTTACGTGTTAATTATATTAATAAAAATATTTTGTGAATATTTAACTTTAAAAGATTTTCTTTAAAAAATATTAAAAGTGATATATATTGTGAAGGATAGTTTTAAACTTTATTTTTATTAAATTTTTATTCTTTTTCTTTCAGAAATTCGCAAAGGCCCATAAATAATCTCGAAGAAAGTTTAATAACATTTATTTAAAAACAAACAATACTAAAATCGTTTAAATTAAATAGAATTTTTTTTAAATAGCCTAAAGCATTAAAAACTAATATTGGCTCCAACAACAACTCCCTAAGTAAGAGTCGCCGGAACAAGATTAAAAATAGGGTGATCTAATTTATATTTTTATTAAATTCAATTATGAATGTAAATGAAAATTTACTTCCAATTGTAATAGAAAATTATTTTTTTTATTATTAAATATTTTATAAGTCAATATTAAATTTTTATTTAAAATACAATTTTTTAAAATTTACTTAAATTAATTCCATATAAACTAAAGCAGACAAAAGTTTCGTGCAAATCAGTCAATTTAAAAAATAAATCTCAATAATTTATGAATATTATATACTAAAAGTAACAAAATAATACTATGAATAAAAATAAAAATAGCATTTATTAATAAAAATAATTAGGAACAATTTATATTTTATTAATTTTATAAAAATTTATACAAACAAAAATAATTGCGAAAAGAAAAAAGAATAAAAATAAAGAGGTTCTTATTTTATAATGGCAATTAAAATAACACAGTTTTATTTCGTAAATTTATTAATCATCTTTCCTGTTGTGTTCTTTGATTAAATTCTGAAATCATACATATTAAGAAAATTTTGATGTATATAATAAAATTTATATGAATACAAATGAAAATTAATTTTCAATCGAAACAGAAAATAATTATTTATTATTTATAAACAATTTTATGAATCAATAATTTTCAATGTTTTCAGAATAAAAAATGAATTTTAATAATTGTTGGGATGTACACTGCAGAAAAAATTTAATTATTAAAAAACTTAAATTAACCGTCACAATGCAAATCACATTAATTTTTATTTTTTTAAAGAAATAAAAAAACTTAAAATGATAAAACAGTAAAATAAAATAATTGTATGAATTGAAAAAATTAATTATCTTAATAATAATTTATAGAAAATGAATATTTGATTTAATCATAGTAAATATTTACATTCAATATTCAATGTGTTCCAAAAGAATGTTTTGTTTCAAAAAAGACCTATTCGAAAGTTTGATTGAATTAATTAATATTTAACTTTGATACATTAGAATAATGAATTTAAAACCAATTTGATCAAATGAGAATTATAAGGATTAATAAAAAAGAAAATTAAAATCACAAAATTTTAAGACTCAATTTCAAGTTTTATTTATTCCAATTATTATATTAATTACTAATTATTTTTGATTTTTATGATATAAAACTTAGAATAAAAAAATTTAAAGAATTATTTATGGTTAGCACGACTTTGGTTATTGATAATAAATATCTGTGTAATTATTTATTTAATTATATATAGAATAGTTTTTTTTTAATAAATAATATATTTTAATAAAAAGAGTTGAGTTTATTGTTTTGGAATTTTATTTTAAATTTAATAATTTAAGCATTCAAATTATTTTTTAAACATACATAAATTTGAATTAATGATTAGTTGTTTTAAGGTATATTTATTTCTCTATTTAGCTACCGTTTCTCTATTTATATTTTCTTCTCGTTGTTCTTTGGTCGCATTAAAAACTTTCATTTATATCATTTTTTGGTATATTAAAAGACTAAATTTTTAAAAACAAAATTTAAATTCATATTTTAATCAAACAAAATATTTTAAATTTTAATTTTTTTTTAATTTTTTTATTATAAATTATAATGAATTTTTGAGGTACTCGTTTATTAAATAAATTTATATCTTTAAAATAACTTATATTAAAAATAAACTTAATAAATTAATCTTCGCTATGAAAAAGAGGTTAATTTTTTGTTTTATATTTTAACCTTTATTTACTTATTTATAAATATACAAAATTGAAACAAATTGGATTAATTTATTCGTTATTTTTAAAAGCCATTAATTGAGAAAATAATATTATTGCCTACCAACAAAATACTTATTTTTTATTGTTTATTTCATTGACAAATTAATTTTTTCATATACCGTATTTTCTCTATTTGAAGGATCGGGCCTTCTATTGTTCAACCCCTCCAAAAGGGGCCTTTAATTGGAGAAGGCCCCTTTTACAAGAGTGGGGCCTTGTATTGTTCAAAACTTCAAATTTCGGAAATTTTTTTGTTGTCAAAAAGGGGTGAAAAAATTTATAACTAATTTGGCATTTTGGGTTAAATTTTGAAAATTATATGTAACTGAAGGGTTGCTCAATTCTAGTGGAATAAGGCTTAAAAATTCAAAATAATGAATAAAAAATTTTATTATTAAGCAAATATTAAATCATCTTGTTCAGCAGAAAATCAAAAAACCAAAACCCGCACGATTGGTTTATATTGAATGAAAATTTATTTTCAAAAGCTGTATAAGATTATGTTTATTATTAAAAAAATTTATAATTCAATGTTTAATTTAATATTTACAATATGATGAATTAAAATAAATTAAAATCCTTTTTTATTGATTATATTTTTTTGAAAAATAAATATTGATTTTTTAAATCTTCAAAATTTAAACCAAAAAGCTTTGTTTCAATTAGTGGAATGTAAATTAATTTTTTTAATTAAATCAAGTGAACAAAATAAGCATAATATTTTTTAATAATTCTCACTATTTACGCTCAAAGGCGAGGGAATATTAATATTCTCAATTAGTTATTCCTTTCAAATTAAAAACACGCTTGAATTCAATATGATTTTAAATATATAAAAAATAGAACTCAAAAAAATATATAATAAAATTTAAATTAAAAAGAAAAACTTTAAAAAGGCATATAATTTGAATAACCGATTCCATTGCTAAATCAAAATCTCTTCTTACCGAGAATACGAAATTAAAAATTTAAGTTTAAGCAAGTAATAAATGAGGCTAATATTTAACTTGAAAAAATAACTGAACACAAAAATAAGATGTCCAAAAATAAATGTTAATAAATACTTAATAAATTAATTCTTTTTATTAAATGATAAAAAGTATATTTAATAATTAAACAAAAAGTGATTAATTTACCAGATTGCATATATTTTAGTCAACTTTTAAAATTTCATAAAGAAATGAAAATTAAAATATATACAATAAAACATTCTGATAATTCGAATAATGGCTAAAGCTAAATAGTTTGGCTATTTAGATTAAAAATATGATATATAATTATCTGGTAAATGCACAATAATCATCAAATATTTACAAAACTTTCTTTTATGAACAAACAAATATATTGTTGGTGTCGTATAAAAAATCAAATCAAAGAAAAAATATTAAAATGATTTAAAATACAAAATATTGAAATAAACAATAATTACTAAATTAATTTTAATTTAAATTAAAAAAAAATCTATAAACAAAATTTAATGTAGAAAATATAGAAAAATCTTCTTACTATATAGACGGATATTTTTCAAATTATAAAATTATTGCATAATTTATTAACTAAAATTAAAAAACAAAATTAAACTTTCATTGTTCTTTAGATCTAATGTAATTGCAAAGGTAGCATATTCACCAAATAAATCATTATTAAATTCTTTTAAAAATATTAATCAGTAAAAAATAATAAGATAATAAATATTCATTTATCATTCAGAAAAGGAATTTTATGATTGATTTAACGAACGAATATAATAAATTAAGTAAAAAGACACATATCCCTATTAAACATTGATCGTTGCCATTGTCGAGAAGTTCAATTTTGTCTATAATTCCCAAAAATTAAAATTAATTTAATAAATATATATATATTTTGGTTGATTATAATTCTTTTAATACAAATAATATTTTTTTCGAAGCATGAATGAAATAGAATAAATTAAATTCAAACAAGAAAAACACACAAATAAACAATAAATTTAATTTATTAATAATAATCCTTTTTCTCCTAGTTTATTAATAAATCATAAATACAGTTAATTATTTTTTTTTATTCAGACATTTAAAAAAATGAAAAAAAGGTACATTATTTTAAGAAATTAAAAAATAGATTTATTTACACTCATCAAAACAGATTAAAATTTATTATTTTCTGAAGTACGTGCAAAAATTAAAACAAAATGAAATGCATAAAAAATTTTCAATAATAATTCAATATTTTGAATTAAAAAGCATCATTAATTTATAAAATGATAATTTTAAAAAATAAATAAAAACTCGAAAATAAAAAATTAATAATTTTTGCATAAAATATAGAAAATTGATTGCGTAAACTTTAATGATTAATATAATAGACCATATAAAATAAGACAAATATAAATGATTAAATATTAAATCAAAAATATTCAATAGATTTTGTTTTATTAAAAATTTTTAAAAAATTTTTACATTTACCTCAAGAATTGGTAATTGTACAATAAATTTTTAATATCTTTTTAATATAAATATCCTACTAACAATAATATACATAACATTGATTATAGTTCATAATACAAAAGAAATAATAATATATCGGGCATTAATTAATTATACTAAATTTTCATAAAATCATTTTTTGAAATTTTTAAAATGAGGGTTCAATATTTAAATATTATTGTGAAGTAATAAATTAAAGACTTACTGTAAAAATATGAATTTCGTTACAAATTCGTTATATGATAATTACAATCCAATAAAAGAGACAAGAATGAGGCGAAAGACAATCCAAAAAAATCAAGTGATGTGTAATAATTTTTAATAAAAAAAATGATAAAATTAAAGTGATATTCTTTTAATCTATTCATTTGATTATAATATTACTTTATTTATCATTAAAAAATTGTTAAAATAATAAAAAAAACTCATTTTATATTGGAAAACACACAAGGACCAATCGTGTACTGTTAAATAAATATATTAATTAATATCTTAACAATACATAGACGCAAAAATGATAAAAATTTAACCGAATAAAAACGAATGATTTAAAAAAATAAAGATAATTTAGTTAGAGATAATTGAACAATGTGAGGAAAAAATTATGCTTAAAATATTAATGCGAGTGCTTGAATTATTAGGAAAGACGAAAGTTAGGGATGTGCGAGAGTCTCGCTTTTCGATTCCCTACTCGGGAAATTTCTCGGGTTTTTCGCTTCCCGGTCTCGGTTCCCGGTTTCGGGTTTTTAGTCTCGGAAACTGAGAAATTTTTACACTGTTAAGGATGACTATTTCGGGGGGAGAGGGTCGCCAGCGAAGGGGGAAAAGAGGAAAAATTATTGAATTTTTAAAATATTTTTTTAACAAAATTCATGAAAAATCCCAAAAATTTTCCCGTCGACGACAGGGGTGGGGCGAAACCGCGACCCGCGGATTTTGGCAGGCGAATTTATGTAAAAAAAAAAAGTGATCGGAATATTTTGGAATTTGGCAACATATGGACTCTCCTATGAACTACGTACTGCAAAATTTCAGAGTTTAGCTCCTGCGTAAAACTTTTTTACATAATACGCCTGGCCAAAATCCACGGCCGCGGATTGCGGTTTCGCCCCACCCCTATTCGGCCCATACCGGCGCCGCCAAACTCCCCGCCTAAAAAAAGAAACTTTTTTTAAAAAATGCCGCAAAAAAAGCCGTTTGACTGTAAAAATGGTCGCCAATTGTCTCAAAACCGCGATCGTTTTTTGGTGAAAGTTTGTTAACAAATCAGAAAGAAATTATAAAAAAATTTCCGGTGGTGCCTATCGGCACAACCGGATCCCCATGTTCCCCCCAAAAAAAAAAAATTTTTTTTTGGAAAAAGTGCGTAAAAAAGCGTTTTACATCAAATACAATAAAAAAATAAATTAATTTCGAAAAAATCTTTCAAAATTTAATTCGAAAATACATATGCCCGAAAAAAACAAATTTTAAAATTAAATAATTATAGTATAAACTAATCAAAAATAAAATAAAAAGAAAACATATAACAATAATAAAACATTTTTATTCCCTTGTATTCTTTCCACGGTATGAGTCAATTCGAATGAAGTTTTATTTGTTAGTAGGTATCAATTGTTTTACAATTATTATCGGCATTGATCAAGCTAATGTGCTCTCGCCGAGATTAAATATTGTTATATAAATTTTTGTATAATTAAAATTTTATTTTTTTGTTTTTTTCTTTTTATTTATATGTTCTGTTTTAGTACAGCTGAGAATATGCTGTGAGAAAAACAAAGAAAAGAAATTTATCAAATGCCCAATAATTTAATTAACAAGAATCTAAATTTAACTCAAAAAAGCCGAGATAATATTATATAATGAGATGAAAAAAGCATTTATATAAAATTTTATAAAATATTTGTTTATTTTTTCTATTTTTTAAAATGGTGTCCTTTTTAAATTAAAGTTTTATGTATTATTAAGTTATTAATCATGTCAAATTCCGAAGAATTGTCATTTGTCGTTGTTTAACATATTTGGATTTAGTCTATTACTAAAAAATGCTTTTTAAATTATAATTTTTATGTGAAAAATTTTGGATATTCTAACTGTATTTAATCATAATTATTTGTTCAATTTTATTCCTTAATAATAATATTTTTAATAGAAATAGTCAATTAATAATACTTTTTGGTTGCATGAATTTATTGGTAAAAATCTAGATATTTAAATTTAAAAAATATATATGTTAACAAAATATTATTAATCAAAATCAACCAATATGTAGAGGTTAAATTATGGCATGCAATAATTAGTATTATTAGTATTATGCCAATTGCTTAATTCAATAATTATCAGGCATAATACCATTTTTAGACTTCAATCGAATATAAATTTACAATAAATAAATTAAAAATAGTAATAAATATACAGTAATTCCACACGATTAAAAGAAAGAGAAAAAAGAATCCAGATTTAGAACAGTTGTTGAACGCAATACAAATGAGAAGAATTTTTTAGTTCATTTCAAATTATAAAGCACTCAAAAAATAAAAAATTAGAAACTTATAATATAATTAAAAAAATAAAATAAATTAATTAAAAAATAATAAAGATGTTTGCTAGAATCAATTATTATAAACACTAACTGTTTACTTATCAAAAATTACTTTAATATATATGCTATGATAATTTTAAACTAAAAAAAAAAGAAAATAATTCCAAAAATTGTAATAATTTTTTAATCCTTTAAACTATTAAAGATAAATTAGTTATCTCAAACAAAATTATAACCAAATAAACATAAAATAAAATATGCTTTTCAGGGACCAACAGAAACAGGAAAAAAATGTACGATGCCAAGATAAAAATAATTAAGTAATAACAATCCAATTATTTGTAACCAAGCTTGAATCAATTTGAATGAATGAATAATATTATATATGTACCTAGTCAAAAATTTATAAACACCAAAAATAGAAAAATAATAAATAATAAAATATAAACTGGTTAAGATAACCCAACTAATAAAACACACTTTAATTTTAAATTATTATATAAATTTTCATTTATTCTGATTTAGGGTTGTGGCCTAATTTTGTTATAATTTCTTAATTGGACAAAAAAAATTCAGCTAAAAACAATCGCATAAATCTCTGATCGATGGTTAAAGGAAGGATTAAAGTGCGAAATAGAATTAAAGTTTATCAATAATAATTTTTTAATTTTTAATATAAATTACTTTTCAATGAGTAAAAATAATAAAAAACACTAAATAGTCCACTAGAAAAAAAAAATTGCAATACTAACCTAGATAAGAGAAATACAATAAAAGGTAATAATAAATTTAGTATTTTTTAAATTCCTTAATACAATTGTAGAATAATAAAAGGCAAAAAAAAAAAACAGTTTTAAGTTGGGTAAATTGTCAGCAGCTACCGGAATACTTGTCAGTTTTAAACCCAGTGTATAAAAAATGCAAGTTAAAAAAAAATATTTCAATTAGTAATTATGAATTAACAAAAGAATAAACAGAGAATATTGAAATGAATTAAAACAGAATAATTTCTATGTAATTAAATCGTGCTGGCACGTTTCTTAAATGTGTCATTTAAATATAATTATTTATTCAAACGAAATGATTGTATATTTTCATTTATTTTAATAAATAAACATAAATTCTTTTTTTTGCATGAATATTGTTCTTGCTATTGCTTAAACATTAACTATAGTAAAATTTGATTGTTTTTTAACAAAAGTTTGTTTTTTTTATTTGAGATATAAATAAAGTTTTTAAATAAATTCTAGCGCATTTATTATTTATATAAAAATTGCGCTTTGAGGAAACGCGCTGGAAACTCGAGAATGGCTAAATTAATGATAATCTATAAAAAAATAGACCGAAATTAAAATATTGTAAATTAAAAAATAATAATTTTAGTGAGTTCTACACGCAGTTAACATGAGACATTATATTACAACTAATTTTGAACAGTTCTAAAAAATTACAACAACATAAAAATACTAATAAAATAATATTCAAACAGAATTAGGCACAATTACTCCTTAAAGGCACTTATTATAAATAGTTGATTTTAAATGATATGGCTCGAGTGTGAGTATGTAAAGACAGAAGGAAGGCAATCTTCAATTTAGCCGAAAAAACTAAATAACTTTTCAGGAAGGTGAAACTTATTATTTTGTCAAATTTTTAATTTTTTTTTTGAATTGCTACATACATAATAATTTACATATAAAAGAAATACAAATAAGATAAAAACAAGTCAATTAAATATTTTTAGGCATTATTACATATAAATCAATGACATGTTATTTTATAATAGATGCATTGAAATTCCAAAAAAAAAATAATTTTAAATTCATCATTAATTATTAAACAATAAAAAATTCAGAAATAGGCAAGTATTTGTTAAAATCAAAGTCTTCAAATTTATTTTATAATATTTTTGAGTTTTTTTTTTATTTGATTAGCTTAATTTTTTTTTTCAATGTATTATTAATTAAAAATAAAATTAAGCATTACAATTGGAATAAATCAATATTATTTAAAAAGTAACTTCATAAAAAGCGGAAAAAATATAAACATACGACTAATAAAATAAGCAATATGAAACGAAAGAGATAGCGGAAAGATAAAATAATAAAAGTCATTTACATTTTAAAAATAAATCTACGAATAATTACAATAATAATGAAAAAAATTAATTAAATTTTATTATTATAAAGAAAAACCAAGCGTTTTTTTAATGGTTTGAAAGATAAATTACAACGGGTGCTCAATTTTATGGATTTGGCATACAAAGTAAAAAAAAATAGAAAATCTGATAATCTAACTAATGAGATAATGATTCAATAAATTGACTTAGAAAGCACTACAATTAGCCTAAAACGAGGCAAAGAGCAAGGGAAATATTATTTATAAAATAAAAATTACATTATAAAACATAAATAAACGCATACATAAATAACTTAATTGGAATTCATAAATACTAAAATAAAAAATACTGATACAATAAAAAATACTAATAAAAGTTTAAACATTAGCTACATAATGAAATAAGAATAAATTTAGAATTTTAATTAAAAAAAATTTATGAAATTTTTTGAACAATGCTCATAAAATTCAAAAATTAAGATTGAAAAGAATAAGCATATATATTATTTACAATTATTTAAAACAAATCTATCAATAAATTGTAACAAATAAAAAAGAAAACCTTATTAGTTAAATTTTAATGACAATACCGCCGTTCGCAAAAGAAACAGAAATTATAACAAAATTCTAAGTCATGCTTGTTCAAAGTTTGATTATTATTTATCAGGCTAATAGAGAAAACATTTTCATCACTTGCTAAAGAATGGAGAATAAGTATTTAAATTACTAATGGATATTGCATTAATAAACAAATTATAAATTTTATTTTTTCAAAAAAATAATAGAAAATTCTTTAAATAAAATTTAATATTCATTTATATTTAAAAATGTAAAATAGTTAGAAATAATCATTTAAAGGTTATTTAAATACATAATGAAATAGGAAATTATAGAAACATATATTAGAATTAAGTTAAATAATTATCATAAATGATTTGAGAAAAATAAAAAATGTTTTTAAAATTAATTTACGTATACATTAACTAATAATCTATAATTAATTTACAATAACCGCGTTCTTTAATAATAACGAAAATATATGTCTTTCGTACAGAGTAATTTAAAATTTTATTTCTTTGCATTCAATAATAAGTTTTTTTAAAAAAAATAAATTTTAATACATTTTGTGTAGAAAATTAAAATTAATTAAAAAATAATTATCAGTTTATTATTATATATGAAAAATTATTTTAAAAGTATAGATTACATACAACGGCTTCAGCCATCTTCCAAATAAACCGGGTCAGTGCTTCGTGTTCTGAAGTTATGAAAAAATTAATAATAATATTAGCAATTAATATTTTTTATTTATTGATTTTAAAAAGAAACAAATTTACAATTATTTAAGTTTTATTAATTTATTTATTTTCACTAATGAATAAAAGAAATTAGTTACAAATAAATAAAAGTACAATTTTTCAACATGATAAATAGTTAAAAAATTATTTTAAATGAAATCTTGGAATTGCGATCCCCGACTTGGTGATGCGACATTTGCGCCGCGCCATTTGCGCCGCACAGTAAAAATGGACATTTGCGCCGCTCAGCAAAGTCGACACTTGCGCCGCGTCATTTGCGCCGCAGACAGTTGCGCCGCGGATATTTGCGCCGCTCCATTTGCGCCGCGACATTTGCGCCGCCTAGCAAAAATGGACATTTGCGCCGCGCAGTCAAAAATATTATTTTCATTTCAATTTCACTAATATCAATAAGATTTACACTAAAAACCAACAACAAAAATAACGAATTGAAAAATTTCAAAAAATCTCTTAAAGAAAGACATTAAATTTTTTTATTTTTAATCATTAAAAATCTTTACATTGATTAGGTTCATCAAAGATATGTAAAATGAAGAAGCATAACAACTAAAACAGACTGACACTGTTTGAATTAGTCCTACTCACGGATTTTTGACCGCCCACAGCTCAAAAAATAGTTGCAATTGATGAGTAGGGAGGGGGGATTTTTAGGTTTTTAGTTATTTTTTCTGCGGCTTTTAATTCAATGAGAAAAGACGAAACACATTTTTAACACGAAAATTCTTCTACGCCCCCCATCTTTTCTGTAAGAAAAACAAACTATTTTTTGCTTTTTATTCAAAAAATGATGAAATTTATGTATGAATTTTGTCATTAAAATTGTTGAAATTTATTTACATCGATTTTAATTTTGAAAAAAGCATAGATTTTAATTTTTCGTCCCTATTTCGCGATTTTTGATTGAGTATCAATCGTTTCTAATTTAGAAAAATTGTTGGGTCAATCTAATAAATTTTTTAATGAGCGGCGCAAATTTCGCGGCGCAAATGTCGTTTTTGTTAGACGGCGCAAGTGTCGCGGCGCAAATGGCACGGCGCAAATGTCCACGGCGCAATTGTCTTTTTTGCTGAGCGGCGCAAGTGTCGCGGCGCAAATGGTGCGGCGCAAATGTCCGCGGCGCAAAAGTCGGCTAACCCCCCGACTTTATGATGAGCACGGTATCTATTTTCTGAAAATTAAATTGTAATTTTAATTTAAATTGACAGTTTTATTTTATATGCATTAAACTAAATATTAAGCAATTATGCCTGAAGATTAATGGGAGCAGTCGGTTGAAAGTTGAACTTGAGTTTTTTTACGAATTCATAATTACCAAAATTGACCAAACCATTTATTAAAAATTAAAAATTTTGATAATGCATAATTATTTCATAAATATTAAACGAAAAGTTTCGGAATTTAATTGATTTTTTCAAAAGTTAAAATTATTCTAAATTTATTTCATAAATTAAGATGAACAAAATTATTACAAAGCCATAAATTTTTTATTCAAGGTTTAATCATAAATGTAAACCTATTAGAATATTTATATTTGTGGGTCGATGAATTGAAAATAATAAGGAATGCTTCTGCTGGAACATGAAATTAACAGTGAAAATTATAAAATATTAAAAATAACGCAAAATATTCCAATTAAAAACAAAAAAGCCCCCGGACTTTTAATAAATATAATTTATAAAATAATTCATTTTTATAAAACATTAAATATTAAAAGGTAAGAAAAAAAAAGTAATTATCCAACAGATAAAATGCTATTAATAAGAAAAGGCGCAACAAAAAAGCCTCCAGTCGAAGACCCGGGAACTGGACAAAATTAAAATTAATTAATAATTAAAAAAAATTATAACTAAGAATATTGATAAATTAATACTAATGAGTGAAATTTTTTTTTAATTATAAATGAATTATAAAATTTATATAAATGAAAATGTATTTTTTTAAAAACAAATTAACTAAATGATATTTTGATAATTATCATAAAAATTTATAAAATCTAAATGTATTCAATCATAATGCTCTAATGAAATGAAAATAAAAATTAAATTTATGTTTATTTCAATTTAACAATTAATGTTATTTATATAAATAAAAAAAGAGAAGAAATGAAAAGGAAATTTAAAAGAAAAAATATCAATAATTTTTGGTTTATAAATTTCGATAAATAAAAATCATTAATTAAACTGAAAATATGTTTTAGGACAAAATGCAGAATGTTTTGAATATATTTACAATAAATTCAACATCCATTTTTCATCTAAACTTTCATTTTTCAACAAAATTTATTAAGATGACCAAACATTTTCAAAATTTTCAATCTTTTTTCGATCCACCGCCCCCTTTTCATTGTTGATAAAGAAAAGTAAGCAAATCGAATACTATTTATTTTATTTTATTAAATTTTAATAATTTCATTTTCGCTAATTGTTAAATTAAATTAGTAACAAAAAAATAACTCAACTATGAGCAATTACAAAATGTTTCATTGATGATTTATTCTTTATTTAAAATTATCAAAATTCTGTATTAAAAAGAATGATATTAAGAATATTTTCATAAATTTTCATTAAAATCTAAATTGTTAGTTAATCAAAAAGAATTTTTAATACAATATAAATAAATAATAATCTAATATTATAAATATTTAAATCAAAAATGCCAACTTCAACTCGCTCACATTCTGACAGTCGAGCAAGTTTTGTGCAGTGAATAATTAAATAGTAAAGAAATGATTTAATTGAAAATCAAAAATTTAACTTCCGAGTTGAGGTATTTTTCTGTTTTTCTTAAATTAAAAAAAAATTATTTAATTTGTCTAATTTTCTAATATTAACGTAAAATAATATTCTTGTATAAGTTTTAAGAAGTAAAAATCACTACTATAAATTATAAATTAAATTAATAAATAAAATTTTGTACAAAAAATAATTCGATTCTTTTATGATAAATCAACAAATTAAAATTTTATTATCATTTTTTAATAGGAAATAAAAAAGTACCATAAAAACGGTGCCGAAAAATTGCAAAATAAAAAGCACATAAAAAAATTAAATTAAATTATTTACAATAGTAAGGCATTAAAATTAAACCAAATAGTAATAATGACGAATAAATTATATTTTTTAGATTATATTCAAAAATTTACTAAAATATATTAAATGAACAAAGCAAAGCACATGCTGGTGAGGGGGAACCTTACAAGACATGAGATAAAAAATTAAATCTTCTAAACAATATTCCCTAATCTGTTGGTAACATTTTGAATATATCTTATTTGTCACCCTATATAAAATTAATTTTATTTTAAATAAACTAATAAAATCTAACGCATTTAAAAGCACAAAAACTTAATATATTAAAAAAATCACGATTTAATTTTAGATTTATGTACTGAAAAGTAAATATTCAAGGGTTATAGAAAAAGTAATCAAAATAAATATACTTATTATAATAGATATAAGCAAATAAGCATATTAAAGCAAATGCGCCCATATTCAAATATTCAAACAAAAAATAAATTAAATTAAGCTCTCAGGAAAACAATAAATATGACATAAGTAAATTAAATAAATTATTATGAGAGCCTTTATTTTGAATAACATTCACAATAATTTAAATTATAAATAAAACTTACCAAGATGGCTACAAAAGAACGATGACTTAGTTGAACATGAGATAAAATTAAATAGTAAAATAAATTATTTTAATTTAATAATAATTTTTGAAACGGAATTATTTAAATTTATTGATACGCAAGCGAAAAGTTAATAATAAAAGCTTTTTGCCTATATTGGCTGAAGTATAAATATGTGAATCATTTTAATTGTATATTTCGTGGTGAGGTTGGATGTGCTTATACCCAAGTCAAGAGATTTTTTTAAATAGTTAAATTAATTATTATTGTTTAAAATTATTTTGAAATAAATAAATATTTGAATTATATCAAAATTCATAAATTAAAAAGTACAATGAAAAAAGGATGTATTTCAAAGAATGATTTTGGTTGATTTTGTTTTTATCACTTATTATTTGTCATATAAAAGTCGAACACATAAATTAGAAAATAATGTTTTAATAAGCCAATCTGATCAAAAATATTTTATAATAAAATAATTTCAACGATTAATTTGAATTTACCAGAAGAGATTTTTTGTAAAATTAAATTAGTAGAAAATAACAAAAATCTAATACAAAAAATGTGCTTATATTCAATATTTGCTTATACAAACCTCAAAAATTCACTAAAAACAAGAAAATTGGTTAAACCTTAAAAAATCATATAATTTTTAACATAATTTAAGGTATAAATTTTAATGATTAATTTTCTAAAAAATATTTGCAGTTTTTTTTATAATTTTTGATTTTTATGTATTTTTATTATTTTATTTTTAAAAAATTATTTTATAATAATTATTTATTTAAATAAATTTTAAACAATTAAATTACTCATTTAATTTTATTTGTGCACTTGCATTTTTTATATAATTTATGCATTTTGTGAGTTTATTTTTTACATTAAAATAAGTTTCTTTTTCTTATTAAATCTTATATTAAAAGTGAGTTTAAAATTGTAAATTATTAGCATTTTTTAATCATTTTACTAATTATGAATTACGAATTTTTTCAATAATAATTGGAAATGTTATATATTTTTATATTATTCTTAAATTTGTTGATAATTATTTTTTAATTTTTAGCAAATTCTATAAAAAATTAATATTTCATGGGCAAAATCAATTTTAAAAAAATATGCACAAATTATCGATTTCGAGGCCGAGCAGGTCAATTATTTTTACTTCCAAAATCATACTTAAAGTAAAAAATTTTTTATAAAGAAGGCAATTAAATAAATAAGGAAATTTCTTTTTTATTTTTAGTAAATATTAATATTTATAGCATTTGCTAAAAATTAAAAAATAATGAGGAGCTCACTGACTGAACTCGTAAGCATGACATGATTCACTGAATTATCTCTAAGGCACACAGGCAACATTTGCTTGTTAATTATATAATTAAGCGGACATTACAAAGTGTCCTTAATTGACATTACATTTTGAACGAGAAATAGTTAAAAAATAATGTAAATGGTCGGAATGCTGCTCAGGCTTCCCGATCTTTCGTTTTGACTCGGACCAAAAAACATTTTGTTTGGCACTTAGTTTGAATTTTTGGTTTTATCGAAAGCCAAAATTGATTCATAAATTGTTGCGTTGGAATCACATTTTTGTGGAAAAATGTGTTCCGTCGTCGCATGTAATTTCGGCAAATGCATTGCCAAAATTTGTTAAGCACACATACTTAAATTGTGCTCCGGTTGAATAACTGTAACAGCCAGATATGTTCAATGGCAGAATTGTGCAAAGACTTTGGTCATTGTAAGCTTAAATGCACTATCGCAAGACTGATTTTCTTAATGTAAATATTAAGCTAAAATTAAAATTAAGAAAAATAATAATATTATTAAAATAAATTTGTATATTAAATAAAAAAAAGTTAAAGTTGCATTTTCAAGGCATTATGGATTTATATTCAAAAATATTGAGGAATATTTAATAAAATTAAGGGTTGAAAACCTAGAGAAGGAAACTATGCATAAATTGAACTCACTATTTGCACTTGCAATTATGCAAAACAAATTAAATTTTAAAGTGAAGTTGTTATCATCTAGTGAAAACGAAAAAATAAATAATTAAAAAAAGAAAAACACAAATTCATATTGAAAATATAATCAAATAAAACGAATGAAATAATTTAAATTTTAGTTGCCGATAAAAATAATGGCTATACATATTACCAAAATTATCTAATTCTTCTTTATAAAAGATCAAAAATAAATAAATATTAAACAATATGTAGTAAAATTACAAGTCATAAATTTTTTTCAAATAATTATTTTTCTAATATTAAAATTATATGGAAAGTCCCTTAATGTTATAATAGAAACAACAAATCCGTGGGAGAATTTATATTTTAATCATTTTTTCCATTTTAATTACAATTTCTGTCCAGTTTAATTAAAGATATTAATAATAATAAGTTAGTAGTTTTTACTGTTTAGTAATAAAAATTGAATATACATATTCTATTAATGAATTATATATTTTTTCAATTTCCATTCAGTATAATGAAATTAAATTATATTTTATTTTCAACTTTTCTATCCTTACATTATATATTGCTATGGTTAAATTATAAATTCTATAAAAATTTTTAAAATAAAAAATATTTTACTATATTTTATTAATTGTATTAAATAATAATCTTAAATTATAATGTCTTTTATAAAAGATTTATTTTTGTCATTATCATATAAAATAATTTAAAAGTAATTTTACTTCAGAATTTGAGCATTTAAATTGGTTTACTTATTATAAACATCATCTAAACTAAATTGAACTAATAAATTGATTTTTGTTACAAATATTAGGCTTTAAAATATTTAATTTATAGCATTGTATTTTCTCAATACTGTAATATATTTGTCATTCGAAAATGATTAGTTTTATCGGAGTTTTACAATTTTTATTTCATGTCTTGTTGTGGTTAATTACTTGATTTTTAAAATTCAATTTTTAAATTAATTGTTTTTTTAATTAATTGTTTTTTTAATGCTACTAGTTTAGTTCACCTTTACGATATAATTTTGTGGAAAATTTTATGATAATGTTTTTATAATTCTGGGATTCAATTTTTTTTATATATTTAAATAAATTTTCTAGAATATTTTTCCATTTAATAGCTCATTAAAAGAAATCAGTTCTCTGTTAATATCTTGTTTATTTCATTAAAATTAACTATAAATCAAAATCACAATAATAAATTAAACAAAGACTGTCTTTGCCCTTAGCAAAAAAAAAAACAAACATATAAAGTATATTTAAAAAATAAGATTTGAGCAAACATTTAAGGAAAATCTTAAAAAAAATATGTGTTGTAGGCAACTAATTTTCTGCAAAAAACATAAAATACGAATGCAAATTAATAATTAACTAAATACATTCATCGGCATTGCGTGAGTTGCATACTGGCCGAAATCAAGAAAATAATTATCTTACATATTAAATTTAAACAACAAAAGATAAGAGTTACACAAATGAGAAAATATTATTAATAGCCAAACTTAATAACAATTTTTTCTTCAATAAAAATTAACCAAAAAATAATAATGACCAACTTAGCCAAAAGAAATAAGAAAAAACCTAAATATATATTATAATACCATTTTATTAATTATAATGCATAATAAATGAGTATATAATAATAAATACATGAACTACAATAATTATAAAAATATGATTTAATATTAAAAGAAAAACAAAAAAATTTCTAAATAAAAAATGCATTTCGCTGTCAACTAAATTTTCTTCGAGTATTAATAAAACAATTAATCATTGTTTGGAATAATTATTTAATAAGTTAAGTGAATTAAATTTTTAAATTTACTTATTGCAACATGAAAATAAACTTCAGCAACAATTGCTTCTAAAACTAAAAAAAAAATTAAAAGAATTGAAAAACAAATATTCATAATCAAAAAATATAAAAATCAAACAATTAATAAAATGATTTTAACTGAAATATTAAATGAGCAAAATATAAAAACACAAGTCAATACATATCACATGAGGTTAAAGGAGCAAAAAGAGATAAAATAAAATTTATATTATTTGTATACTTTAATTGAATGGAATATACACATATTTACTTAATTTTTATTTTTATTTCTAAAATATTTCTTATTGAAAATAACATAAATATTAATTAATTAAAAGTGTTCAAAAAATTTGCATAAAGGGTATATTTTCACTTTTCTTGCATTTTTATTAAAAAATTTTAATATAATAAATTATATCTTTTATTTTAATGCTATGTTAGGTTTTAAAAATGTATGCATTTCATTATAAAAATTTAATTATTTCAAAATTCAAAAAATAATAATTATTTGAGCAGAAGCAAGAGCCAATTCTTTGCTTTGAATATTATAGTAATTATGAAAGAATTTTAAATAAATATTTTTTTTCTACATTTATACAACATTTTGTTAAAATAATTTTTTAAAATTATGTCAAAGTTCAATCAAAATAAAGTAATTGTATTGTATTGCACAGAAAGCATAAAAAATTGGAAATAAATTATAATTTATAATGAAGCATTGAATTATTTTAAAAAATTTACCATATGCAAAACAAAATTAAATTCACCGAAAAAAAAATAATATTATTTTAAAAAATTAGAAATAAATTTAAAGACTATTCTTTATATTTTGTTTTCATTCTATTTTGTTCAAAATTATATATGTAAAAAGAAGAAAAATTTAAACGAATAAGAAAAAATTTCGAATGAAAATACAAATAAAAAAATGTTTTATATATTATTATTTTCACCAAGAGATTTATATAAAATGATAAAATTATTATTTATAACAACTTTAAACATCTGAAGATTACATTTATAGTTTTTTCACTATTTGTTTTCTGAGCTCCCCGTAGCTTGAAAAGCACGAAATTGTTAAGCTACTTTTCGACTTATTAGCAACTATTTTCTAGTTTTTTATTTTTAGCAACTAAAAACCTAAAAATTTTTGAAAAAAAAACTTTTTTCAACTATTTTAAATCATCTCCAAAATTAATTTAATATTTTATGGACGATAATTTTTGATTTTGAAAATTATGTATCTCATTAATGGTTTGGTATAATATTTATGCTTTTTAAGAAAATTTTCGGTTTTAAACCACTAAATTTGAAAGTTTTTAGCAACTATTTACCCATTCTTAGTAACTATTTAGGAGTTTTTAGTAGAGCTGAGCGGGACCAGGACCGGGGCGGGAAATTCCGGTTTTTTCAGGTCCCGGTCCCGGTTTTTGAAAAAAAAGAAATCCCGGTCCCGGTTTTGCCAGTCCCGGTCCCGGCGGGACTAAAAATAAACACTGGTAAGAATGGGGTGTGGGTGAGAAAAGAGAAGAAAATTGGTGGAGAAGAAACAATTTTTGAGAAAAAAAAATAAATTATTTATTTTCTTTTAAAGCATATTTCCATATGCATAAGTGGATAAGTGGCTAAACCTTTTGACTTTCATTATTTAACCCTTGGGTTCAATTCCCCAATGGAACAGATAATTTTTTCTTTTTTCTTTACCAATATCAATTGAACTTTAATTAATAAAAAAGATTTCTACATAAAAATTATATTTTTACCATTTTTAAACAGCCTAAAACCACAAATTAACCTAATATTTGGTCATTTTTATCAAATTCTGTTACCAAATCTCACTCAAAATTTTTCCGTCGGCGCCTATCGGCGCCGACGGACCCCGCCCCACAATGTTTCCAAAAAGTTTTTTGGAAAAACATTGCCACAAAAACAGCGACTTAAAAATTTTAAGAGATTGTTAATTTGTTAGAAAAATCCAGAATTTTGGGACTCAGAAAATTCCAAAAATTCCCCCCCCCCCCTGAAATAAAAATTTTAAAAATTTTCCAATGAATAATGGAAAAATTCTTCGAAATTAAAAATTTTATGGGTACCTTTTTGAATTTTGGAAATTTTTGTAACAAAATTCACCAAAAAATTATAAAATTTTTCAAAAAAAATTTCTCTTGGGAAAAGTCCCTGTTGGTCCCGGTCCCGGGTTTTTTCGCGGTCCCAATCCCGGTCCCGGTCGAAAAACTTGGTCCCGGTCCCGGTCCCGACTTTTCTGGTCCCGGCAAATCCCGGTCCCGGTTTTTGTCAAAAATCCCGGTCCCGCTCAGCTCTAGTTTTTATAAACTAAAAACTAATTATTTTGACAGTGATTAGCAACTATAAATGTAATCCCTCATCATGACAGAATAAAAAAAAAATAGGAATACTTTAGTAAAATCGAAAAATAATCATATTTAAATTTCAAAGGTTAATTTTCATCGTATTTAAATCCATAATCAAAAGATTAAATAAATCCGTATGAATTAAGAAAAAAATTTTTTGAAACATGTAAAAAATATTTATTATATTAATTTTAAAAAAGTTTTTAGTAAAAAGTGACAACATTTATGGAGAACTCACCTCAGAAAAATTGAAAATTTACAATATTGGGAGCCAAAAGAAAATATATAAATGTTATCTTTATACAAAATGATAGAAAAACTAAGTAGTTTTAAATAAATTAATTAAATAATAAGTCAAAAAAGTTTCTTCAGATTTAATAAAATTATTTAAATAAATGTGAAATATTTAACACTAAGACATTCTACAATTGGATTAAATAGAAAGAAAAAAAATGCAGTGTTTTTTTTTAATTTTTTGGTTACAGTTTATTAATAGATAATAAAATATATTAATATCATTCAAAAGAATTTATAAAATTTCTAATAATTTTTTTATGTTTTATAAAATAAACTTATTTTTATTTATGAATAAAAAATAAACAAATGCGATTTTTATCAAAATTTATTTCATTCGTTAATAATTAAATATAAAAGTTTATTTAAAAATACAATTAAGGATTCACTCTAAATATTTAAAAAGATTAAATTATTAATTTTTAAAAACATAATAAAATTCTAAAAACTTAAGTAAATAGAATGATAATATTGAGTAAAATGTTTGACTGCTAAAAATAAGCCATAAGAATTTCGACAGTAATAACTCAGAAATTTTGTTTAAATGAAAAATCGTTTTTATTTTTCCATTTGTTAAATGTTATTTATTAAGAAAATATTGAAAATGCTATCAAATAAATTATAAAATTTTAAACCTAGGCTTATTTTAGCCTGAACTACCCTAACAAAAACGTGGATTCCTGAACAAGAAATGAAATTTAAGAAAAACTAAAAAAATTGCCTTAGAAATCAATATTTACAATAAATTAAAAAATATTCCGAAATATATAAAAATAAAATTTCAATTGAATTTAACTTTTTCATATAGATAAAATGTCCAGAATTCTTTGCATATTATTAACAAATTATTTATGGCAATCCATAAAGAAACGTAAATTAATTTCTAACAAAATATACTTAAAAAATCGCCACCATAAATTTTTTTATAAATTAATATAAAATAAATCGTGTTAATTAAAATGAAAATTGCTAACAATTTTACATAATTGAAAAACTAAGCATTTATATAATTTATTCTAAAAATAATGAAAATATGTGCTTGTGCATTCAAAAAAGCATCGGAAATACGTTCAACAGGATAATAATTGAGAATATTGTAGAGGATTTTGCAAATCGTGATACCTTTAGAACACTTACGAGCTCGATTTTCTTACTTGACTTTTTATTTTATTTTTGTAATTTTAGGCTAGGTATATGTTTTTTTAAGAATTTTATTTTCACTGACGAAATTACCGGGACCATGATTTTTTTTAAATTTGTTTAAATATTTAAATCATTACATACCTAAAAAGCATCTTAATATGAGGCATTTAAATTTAAAAAGACAAACATTTATAACCAAAGCACTAATGTTGAAAAAATAAAATACAAATTAGAAATAAAAAATTCATATTAAATGAAATGTCAAATATAAAAATTGGCTGCATCGTTTGAAGGAACGATGAATGATAAAATCATGTGATAAATTTAATTAAATATTAGCCATAATAAAAAATAGAAAATTTTAATTTATTCAAAATATTATTAAGCGGGCACTGAAATGAATAAATTTATTTAAAAAAAATTACACCGAAATTACAACCATTCTTTGCTACCATTTGCTCAAATTTTATGCGAAAAAATAAAATTTTTAAAATTAAAAAAAAATTACATTTATTTCTAAATCCAAAATTTTGCTTTTAAAGAAATAAATTCTGTATTTTCCATTAACTAATAAACTTGTATATTTTTGATGACCAATTGTATTTACCTTTTTTATATCTGAAAAATTCTGTTTGTAATATAATTGTGAAAATAATTTCTAATTTGGTAATAAGGCTGTTTAATTTTGTATCTAATTTTACAATAAGGTGCCGATATTTTAATAATATTTCTTTATCATGATGAAAAAATATTTATTAAAATTAAGAAAGCTGCTTCTTAGTAATTTATTATAATATTTTCATGACACTTGCAAGGTGAATAATTCATTTTCAATTATGAATCAAAGAAATTTTTAAATTAGAAGAATTTATATTTTATTACTTGGATTAGCTAAACATTTTAATTTTTTTTATTATTTATTTTATTTTAATACACATAACTTGTTGCGAGAACCTTATTTTTATGAGTCGGTTGTTCGCGAATTTTTGGTTTGATATGTATACAAATAGATTATAATTTGAAAAATTGTATTTTTTGTTGTCAACAAACAATAACATGTTTAAATATGGGTTTATTATTTTTTTTATTTTTTTTAATTTCTATATAGTAATAATAAATATAAATTTACCAATTATTTCCAATTATTTTCCTTTACTTTTTCTTTTTTTTTCTCCGCTTGTGCGCTAATTTAGGGCAATTAAATTTACTTAAAATATATTAATTTCTATTTAAAATAATACCCTCGCATTTATTATGTATATTGTACAAAAATATTTTTTTTTGATGATTAATCTTTATGTTAATCAGTTTTTTTAATTTAAATTACCTTTCTTTATTATTAAGTGAATCTTTTTATTAAATCATAATTCCAGCAGAAAATTTATTACTTTTTTTATTACCTTTTTTTCGCAATTTTTTAAAAACAGCGATAAAATTCATTATTTCCATAATATTTTTTCTCTGTCATACTTAATTTAGCAATTATCGAGATGCCAGCGCGTTGCAAAAAGCGCAAAAATTATTTATATATATCAAATATACTAATTTATATCCATTTTTTAATTAAATTAAAATAAAGACATTCAAACGTTTTTATTAAAATTTTTTTATTTAATTTTATTTTTGACGATAAAGGTCAAACTTGCATTAAGGAATTAGCAGTAAACTTTAGGTTGTTAAATTCTTACATTTTTAAATGTTTTTTTAAGTTTAGTGAGTATCAATATTTTATTTGCCGTTGGCATTTAGTTTAATGTAATAAAAAAAACATTTGATGGGTAATTTTATTTTTGATTTTATGAAACCCATCTAAATTAATTATTTGTCTCTTAATTTGAAAACTAAATGCTTAATAATTTATTTTTTATTGATAATTTTAGAATTGAAATAACAATAATTTTCAATTAGTTTTAATTCAATTTTATTTTATAAATATTCATTAAGTTTTATTTGGTTACTTGAATATTTTACTTTGTTTAATTGATTAGAATAAATTTTTTATAATAATTATCTATAAATTATATTTAATTACTTTTCCACTTCATTTCCTCTCTTTTTTTATTTTATTTAAAATATATATTAATTGTTAATTGAAATATGAAACTATTATTTTTTTGTTTTCATGTCCATCGAAAGAGTATTTTCATTGTTTTGGCATCATTTTCTATAACAATAATTGCATTTTTTCTATATGTTATTTTTATTAACTTAAAAATTTCATATTTGTTTTATAAATATAATAAAGAAAGTGAATAAATTATAAAATCAATATTATCTTTTGTTTCAATAATTAGTAATAATAAATTCTTAATTATAAAAATTGTAATAATTTGACTTATATTTTTTATACAAATTTTATTTTGAGTTTCTCCTTACTCTTTCCTCTTTGCTGTGAAGATTTTGTGTAATAGTCGTTATTTCATTTAACATTCCAAAATTTGAAAGAATTTAAAAAATTGATAAAATTAAAAAAAATTCATTAAAAATTAATAAATAAGCATTAATATATATAACTAAGTATAAAATTTCAATGAAAATATAATTTATAAAAATCGAAAGATAAAGAAAAGTAATTAAAGATTAAATAATAATGAAATATCTATTGTAATAAACGATTTATAATATTCAAAATTAAATCTTCAGACCCTGCCAAATACCTAAGTAGACTATTAAATCTTATTTCTTCTAACTCAACAAACAATTTACTTTACTGCATCACCTGACAATAATAAATATATTCAAAAAAATAGTTCTTTTAAATTCAAACAATTGACAAATATAAAAACAAAAATAATTTTTTTAAAAAATGGCTGCGGGTTGGAAGCAGCAGAAAATACGATAACAAATGTTTTTCCGAGACAAGTGTGCAGAATTGATAAATATGTTCGATGGAACAAATATAGGACTTTATTTTAGATATTTTGAATATAAAATAAAACAAAAATAAAATTTAAATCACATTTAAAATATTAAATTTTAGTAGTCTTTTTGATAGCAAATATCTAAAGACATTTTAAAATGATAATAAAAAACAATTTATTTTAAAAATGAATATTATAGAAAAAAATAATTCAAATAAAATAATTATAAATTGACAATTTCAATTTTATGACTACGATGAGTAATTATAATTATTTTTTAAAGATAAAAAAGCAATAAAATTATAAACAAATAACAAAAAATGATAAAATTAAATATATTTTCTTCAAATGAAAAAGTGAAAATAAATAGGTCTTCAGCAGAATAATTTCCACTAAGGAATTGGTGCAATGCTAAGGGAATTAACTATTATTTTAACAAATAAAATAATTTATTTTTGACTAAAGGCTTAAAAAGAACTAATAAATTTATAATTTAAAATAATAAAAACTAAATGAAATAAATGCAAAATGAAGAAAATACGCAACCAAAGCAATATCATGTCGCGAAAAAACACAGATCATCGACAAGTCAACAGAAGTAAGAGTAAAGTAAAATATTTAAAAAAAACATAATAAATATAATCAAATATTAAGTATTTATTAAGACCTAAAAATTAAAAACTGGAATAATCAGTAGAATTGAACGCGATGACTATAAAAAAAATTTCTCATCATCCAAAACTTGAATATATTAATAGCTATTTAAATGAAAATAACATTTGAAAAGTTTAAGATTAAATTATTTAGAAATATATGTTCAACCAAGAATTAAAAGTTTAATTTGGCTTTAGCTGAGTTGTCTGTAGTTTTGTTTAAATTTCATGGACATAAAAAAATTATTTAGATAAACCAAAAAATTAAACTATTTTAAACGGACCACATTCAGTTATTTGACTTTACCATGAGAATAGAAAAATTGAAATTGCAAATAAAAATACAAAAAAAATGATTATTTAATTGAAATATCATTAAAATCAAAATTAATTGTTAAATTGCAAAATTAAATTATAAAATGATGTTAACATTTAAATAAAGTAAAAAAATAAAGCATAAATGCATTTTTGAGCTCCTTATTTTGCTCCCCGAGGGTTCTAAGCTAAACAATACTCCAATCGAATTTGCAAATAAAAATAGTAAAAAAGTAAATATTGTTATATTATTATGCTTTTTGCCTTTTCAATGTAAAATATTTAAAGAAAGAAATAAAAAATATTTAAAAATTTATATATAAATATATGGCTTTTTGCTATATTTTATTTTGGTCGTTAATAAATAATTTGTTTTAATATAAATTATAATTAAACTTATGAAGAAGAGTCCTTTACTTTTTAAAAATATTTTTAAAAGTAACAATTGATGATTAAATTAAAAAAAAATTAAATTTTCTAAAAATGTAATTTTAATATATCTTCAACAGAACTCATAGCTTTTTAAATAATATAAAAATACAAGGCAAATGCTATTAGTGAATATAGTTAAAAAACAATAATATTAGTGCAAAATAATGCAAATTTAAAAGTCTGGAAAATCTTAAGAATTTATGAGAATAATCCCAAAGAATTAAAATAAATTTACTTTTAATTATTTGAAATAATGAATAATTTTATTAAAGCTATAAAATGGAGCTCATAACTAGAGACCAACTAAAAAAGCACGAAAAATCGCGAAAAAGGCACAATAATAGACAACAACAAATTAAAAAAAAACATGAAAAGGCACGAAAAGATCAATAAAAATTTATTTTTGTTCATTTAAATGATTATTAAATAATTTATAATATTTTTCAAATAAGGAAAATTTTTAATATAATTTTTTAATGTAATTTTTTGGAAAAAAACGCTAAAAAGGCACCAAAACGGCAAAATTTTTATATAGAATATTAGTGCCGAGAATATTTTAACAATCGTGCATCAAAAGTTAAATTAAAATTATTGTATTAAATAGTTGTTATAATTACAATAAAATGAATATTTATTTTCGCTTAAAAGATAGGAAAATTTATTTCTTTTTAATTTTTTTTAATTTTTTCTAAATTTTTTGCTTAAAACTAAAAATTAGTTAAAAAAATTTTTTCGAGAGTCATTTTATTTTTGAAAAAACCTTTATTCGGGTTGGGTCTAAAAACCTACAATTACCAAAATTTTCATGTATCAAAAAGATAATAAATACACTTTTAAATGTATGTAATAGCGAAAGAAGAATTCACGAGAAAAACCAATAAATAAAGAACCTTAATACTTAAAAATATTTAAGTTAATAGTAAAAAATTAAATACAAAACTTTTTAAAGAAAATTCTAAGTTATAAAGTATTAGACACAAACAAAAACCACAAATAGATCTAAAATTAGGCTAATATAATCACATTATTACTTTATTCAAATCATAAACAATTAAAAAATGGCAATTATTTATTAAATGAACTTTTATTGTGATTAATATTTTAGCTTTTTATTAAATTATTTAATTAAAATTAATTATGCAGTACACATTGACATATTAGTAAAGATAAAAATATATTGAAAACAAAGCATTCAAACTTTTACACCCCAACATTACAACTAATAAAAATGACATAATTTGTTTGAATTGAAATTGAAAATATAATTTACATAATTATTTAAATAAAAAATTAATGTGAAACAAAAGTTGCTTTGAATCGCTTGGTAACAATTTAATCATTTATATAGCATCAGATTTTGTATCAGATTCAATTATCGCTATAAACAATTTTGGATTGTAAATTACTACTGTATCTGGAATGAAAAAGCCTATTTTTGACAATATATTTTACGTCCTCCAAAAAACCATTGAGGAACTGCGGGGGGGGGGGGGGGTGGCAATTTCAAAATAAGATTAAAAATTTTATGTGTGAATCGCCAAAAACAAAAAATTATAAATTTTGAAATTACGATTATATTTGAAAGTGCTAAATGCCAAAATACATTTAAAAAATTATTCAAAAATCAAACTAAATGATAAAGTCCATTTTATAAAAAGATATGATTGAAAAAACTTTAAAAACTCTTTTTGGAAATAAGACAACAAAAGTAGTCGAATAACATGAGAATTAAAAATAACAAAAAGTTATTTTTTTTTTTCATAATGATATTTAGTTTCTTTTCGTCGCGTATGCATATTTAACAATTGACTTAATGTCAAAAAAATAATTCAGACAAATAATATAACAGTATATGGAAGTCTCATTAATTAAATGTTGATAATCTGACATTAACTATAAAATTGAAGTAGATTTATTTAAAAAATGCAATTGAAATTTATTATTCGCTTTTTTATTCCGAAAATTAATAAAACAAAATGATTTGAGATAATCTTTAAATTTTTTCTTTCGATTTAAAGAATCGTCTATAAATAAAGTAAATTAATCAAAATTACACCTTATTTTACATAATATCACCGACTTTAGCAACTTTGGTACATGTAATTGAAAGTAAATAAAGAATTAATACAATATGATAATAGTTTAACGAAAATTTGTTTTTCAAACACATCATTAAAGAACTAACAAATAAGAACAATGTAAAATAACAATTCAAACCGAGAATAATTCAAAAACAAATATGTACCTACTTTGACAAAAAACTAATTATACTTATGTCAACTAATTGATAGCTGAAATTACTTACTAATAAATATACTACATCAAGTTTTTTTTTTCCTCAACTTTGAAAATTTTGAGCTGTGCAACATGAATGTTTAGATTTTCCCATACAAATTTATATTTAAAAAAATTTTGTAATTAGTGTCATACACTTTTGGCATGAATGAATTAAAATAAAATTGTGAAACAAAAATTAAGATTTTACAACTTAAAATGCTCAAAGATACCAAAATAAAACCAAATTTTCCAAAAATTCCAATTATAATCAAAATTTTAATTGATTGATTAATAGCACAATCATTCATTTTGTATCCTTTCAATTCTCGCCCAAAGGTTTTTAAGCCGTTTTATTTATGAAAATAATTACAAAGAAAAATAAATTAATTTAATTTTACGAGAAATTGCTTATTTTAATAACATTTTTAAAACTTAAAAAAGTTTGTAATAAAATAAACTAAATCAAAAATATTTTTTTTAAATAATCAATAAATTGAAGAAAGAGAAATAAAAAAATACATTTATTAATAATCGAAGAAGCAAAATGCGAGAATTCTGGTCACAAAAAAAAATAAATAATTTTTAATAAATTCAAATTATTGAGCAAAAATCACATAATATAAATAAATTATTTATACAGAAAAAAAATTCATTTTATGATCAACCTTATATTCAAATTTTCGTTACAGCAAACGCGAGCATCTTATAGAAGCATCAGCGCAAGTTATGTGCAGTCAGATAAAAAATTTTATTTTACTTTTACTAATATTAATTAAAAATGAACAAAAAATGAAAATTCTAATATTATAAAAATTTGAAAAGTAACCTATAGCAAAATTTATATTTTAAAAAAATCAAACATAAAATTGGTAAATGTATTTTTGAATTTGTTTATGTAAAATTAATCGATTCTATATAGAAATAAAAAAGATGAATAAGAATTTGTTATGAATGAAACTGATATTCCCGATCATGTTACCGTTTTCGGTATAGAGAATATACATACCAATTGCGCACTTAAATCATCATCATTTAGAAAACAAAGATTTAAATTATTAATGTAAGTAATAGTTTAAAATTAAATTAAACCGAATTCGTATTAATATAAAATTCCATTAAAAATACACCCAGTCTGTAAAAAAATTATATCAAATAAATTTTTGTATTTTCACTGCAACTACTTCACATGGGCCAAAAAATAATTATAAACATCATTTAAAATCCATTAATTATCCTTTTTAACTGATAAACAATTGTTTAAATTGTACAGGAATATTTTCAACATAGAACGCGCTTATATATTCACAAATAAAATTAACTAAACTCATATATACTTAATATAAACAACTTAAATTGTAAAAAATAAAAGATTTTAAAATAAAAAATGAAAAATTCTGAATTATAATTCCTTATATTGTAATAAATTAATTTATTTACTTTATGAATTAAATTAGTTCATTAAATTTTTTATTAATTATTAACGAGATATAATAATCATTTATTTTACATGTTTTAATTTTAAATATTGATTTATTTATAAAAATAACTTATCATAGAAGTTTCATATAATTTTATAATCATTTTCTATACCAAACAATTAAAAATAATAATTATTAATTTTATTATTTTAAATAAATCTCTTGTCGATTATCATTTTTTCGGTTCATGTTTGAGTTCATCTTAATTATATATTAATAAATAAACAAATAAAATAATTGATAAATTAAAATTATTTTTATTTTATTAAATCTTTCAATTTTCATAAACTTTTCTTCTTGAAATATTTCTTTTTTTTAATCCAAATCATTCTAAATTAAATCTATGAAAGACAAAATAATTTTAATTTTTTGTTTATTTATTGCTAATTTTGTCTGAATTTTCATGATAAATTCGAAAATTATTTCAGATTTTTTATTATTTTTAATTTACTATTTGTCTTTTACCTTTATTTTTTAAAGAAGTTTTGTTTTACAATTAATTTATAGCAAATAAAAAAAAATTTTTTATTGCATAATAAAAAATAAATTTTCTTTGAGTATTTTGTATTTATTATTTAAATATTAATTTTTTTTTTTTGTAATTAATTTATTAAATTCTTTAAAAAAATTGACTTTTATTTATAAAATTTTAAGCTAATTATTTTATTTATTTGATTAAATGCTAAGTTTAATTATTCAAAAATCTTTTATGAAGTCGTAAAAATTTGGTTTTTAATTTTAGATTTCTAAATTCAGTTTAAAATAATTTAATATTTGTTTAAAAATAAAAAAGAAATATATTTTCATTTTTTATTACCTAATAAAAAAAATAAATTTTCTTTGAGTATTTTTGTATTTATTATTTGAATATTAATTTTTTTGTAATTAATTTATTTCTTACAAAGTTTTAACTGTATAATTCAAAATCGATTTGCAATAAAAGATAAAGACAAGGGGGTAATTTCAGTTTTAAACAATTTTAATTATTAGAGTTTATCTTTTTCAATACTGATTTACAATACATTCTCTCGTATTAGCTTATTTCTATTTTTGTCTTAATGAGTTCTTAAATCTGATGACACGGATAAAATTTAGGTGGCTATATGTTTTGAAAGTCTTCGTCTTGATAAAATAATATTATTATAAAAGATACAAGCGGAATTTGGTTTTTGAAAATTTTAAATTTTTGTCAATATATTTATAAATTTTTAATATATTTAGTTAATTATAATATTAATTATTTTATTGAATTTTTAGATTTAATTTTTATATTTAATTTTTTTTGTTTTTATAATTATTTTTAAATTATCAAAATGAGCGATAAGCTCAATAATTCTTCAGATGAAACATTCTTTGATTTATATTACAATAGCTTTCTTAGTTTTCATATTTGGGAAGATCCACAATAAAAGATGAAATTAAATTGTTTTTATTTTTTGGTTGTGTGTTTTTTAACTTTTTAAAATAAAAAAACATAGAAAATTTATAAATAATTAATTAAAATAATTGAATTTTTTTAATTTATAGATAGTTTTATTGAAAATTTTATGCTAATTTTTATTTCTTTTAAATTTATTCTTTAAAACATTTTTGAATTAATAATAAGATAAAGAAAAATATTTTAATGCATTTAATTATTCATTTGAATTATTTGTACAATAATCTTCCTTTTTTGAAATAACCCTGAACTAATCTCTTACATTCTCGATATTTTTTATCAATTGTTTAAATGTTTTATATCTTTGAAATTTTATGTTTGATTCAATAATAATAATATTTTAAGCAAAAAAATCATATATATTATTTTAATATGGCGAGAAAAATGGATATTATTTGATGCTGAAGGCGATTCGCTTAATAGATCCTTTGTTTTTTCCAATTGTTATTTTGCTTAAATTCAAGACAAAAATATATTGAATAATATTCATTAGTTTTATTGGAATATATATATTTATTAAATTTACAATTTTCTCTAATTATAATGATTAATTTAAAATATTCCAATAAATAAATAACATTCTTTCTTTCTTAACTCGCTTTCTTCCACCTGGTTGCGGCGAACTTTCTTTTTTTATCGTATTTATTATAAATTAAAAGTTTTAAAAATTTTTTGAATTCTCTGTTCATTTTGTTTATGCATACATATTAACGGATTTTTAAGCTTTTTGGTTTTTAATTTAATTATTATAAGCTATTAATTGTTATTCTTATTGATGGAGCCTAGTTTTTTCGCTGCGCTTCACAGCGTCTCTTTATATCTCTAAAAATCAGCATTTATCACTATGCAAAACTCCCAGCCTGGCAGGGCAGTTTTATCATTGAATATGCCAAACTAATATCTTTCATTGATATTTATTTTTGTTTCATATTTATTTTTTATTTGCTAAAAATAATTTTTGTTAAAAAAACAAATCTCGCATTTAATAGTTTTTAATATTTATATTCGTTTATTACCAACCCAATTACACATTTTAGGTTTTCGTTAATATAGTTAAATTTGAGAAAGTGAAAATATTTGTATTTGTTGTTTCGATATCTTATTGTTTTCCATTATTAATAAATTCTATTTTATATTATATTTTACTTGCTAGACTTACAATTATTTGAAAAAATACAATTATGCTAAATTTGTTATAAAAAAACAAATTAATATTTAGTTCTTTTTGGAATAATTTCCATTGAGATTTCCGGAAAAATACACTTTTTTAAAATCAAAATTTTGTCAAGAAAATAAATAATGGTACCAAGGCAATCGATGAGATTATAGTATAAAATATTGACAATTTTTGGATAATTATGTTAAAAAATTCCATTTAAAATCTTCAAAATTTTCCCGCGGCGCTCATTATTAAAAAAAACTATTTAAAGCTATGTTGTTAAATGTTCTAATTTTTGATCCGAAAATCTGTTTTTTTTTGCATAATATTCTAATTTTGAAAATTATAAAATCTGATATAATTCCTATCCTTATTTTTCTTGGTCTTATAAAAATTAGATAGGCATAAAAAAGGAAAAAATAATAATTTAAAAATTTAATTATGATATTTGTTTAAAATTTTATTGTAACAATTGCTAGGGATTCATTACTCAAATGTGATATGCATAAACATTTCAAAGATATAAATACATAATAAGGTTTCTAATTGTTTTGTAAATATTTTTCGTTACTCTTGCGTCGTGTTATTTATTTCTGACATTCTATTTTTGAGACATGAATATTCTTTGGTAGCATGTTTTCTTCATTTTGCATTTATTTTCAATAATTTTTTTATTTTAATTATAAATTTCTTAGTTTTTTATCCCGGGTCGTTGCGTCAATTTTGTTCGTTGGAAATTTTTTTTATTTTATTATTATTTTTTGATTATAATTATTGTATTTTTATTTGTAAATTTCAATTTTCGCATTCACTCGGCGTAATTAAAGAACTGAGTATGTTCCACTTCAAAAATTTTTTTTAATGATTTTTATCAATATTTTCATTTATCTTAAAATTTTTTGTTTCTTCTCACTTTTTTAAGGTCTATATTTATTTGCTAACAAAAATTTTTTATTTCTTCATAATTTAATTTTGAAGAAATCGAAGAATTAAAAATATAAAACTCTATTTTTAATTTTGTGAGAAATCTCATAAATAAAACAAATATTAAACTTCGCTTTTAATAATTGATTAGAAAATTAAAAAAAACAGAATTAATGGAAATAAATATTTTTTACATATAATAACAAAAAGCATAATACATGACTTAATATTGCCGAGCAAATAATGGGCAAGGAATTTTTTATTATTATAAATTCACTTTGAATAAACGTAATTCTTTAATTCTTAAAACAAAATCTAAATCTATTCGATAAAACGATCAATTGAATGCAATAAAAGAAGTTTTTCTTGTTAATAATCCTTTCCTAAAAAACTATATGTTAATTCTATTTAATATTTTAAATTAAAAGTAAAAAAATTTCATTATTAAAATGACGGGTACATTTTTGTATTATGTATTAAAAAATGAAAATATATCTTTTTATATGCTGAAAAATCAATTGCAAATAAAATTTCTAAAAAATAAAAGTTTAAACATATATTTAAAAATCTAAATATTGAAATGAGGCATCGATAATTAAAGAAAAGAATTTTTAACCAAAGCAAAAGAGAGAAAAAAAGAATGGAACTCCAACCTTCCTGAAAATGTCCTATACATGATAGACTGATACAATAATAATTTCATTAATTTCATCGCTATTAAAATAATTTGAGTTATTTTAGAAATAAAATTTACAGAAAAGTAATTTTAAAAAAGCGAAAGCGCTCTGGAACGGCCTGCATGAATAGACAAGCAACCGAAATCAAAATCGACACTGAGAATAGACGCATTTCAGTTGAATATAAGAATTGCAAAAATTTATTGATAGAATAATAACAAATTTTTCAAAATAATTATGTTTTAAAATATTGCTTAAAATAAAATTAAAATAAATTTAAAATTCTGTAATATTGAAAAATTATTCTATGATGTAATATTATTTTATTTATACATCTATTTGAACGTTTTTTTCACTTCTATTTAGCTTAGTTTAAAAATTATTAACAAATAGCTCCCAAAAGCTCTATAAAGATCTAATGAATTTTAGAAATAATTTTATTACATTTATTTTAATTAAACTAACTTAATTATGAAGCCGAATTAATGTAACTAATTCTGGATATTTTTGATATGCTTATGAGTCTTGTTTTACTACAAAAAGAGCGAAAATTTAAAATGGTCATAAAATATAAAATAAAGAACCTAATGACAAATTATAAGAAATTAATAGAAATACAAGGAATTAATTAAATTAATTAAAGTTTTATATTGAAAGACCGAAATTTATCTTAACCATTTTGCATTTGTTTCCTCTGTGTTCTACAAGTGGATTTCAATTAAATATCCTATCTTAATAAAGTAGTAATAGGTACATAAAACAAAAATTTTTATAACAAAAATCCAATTCGAATTTTTTAATAATGATTGGAAACTTAAAAGAAAAGGTCAGACAAATAATATATATGTAAATAAAAAAGTATCAAATCTTAATCAAAAAATTAACGACATCGCCGATAGTCGATTAATAAATATAATGAATTTAAAAAATAAATTATAACTAATTGACGCAGACTAATGGAAGATTTATTCAAAATAAAGAATTATTAGATTACAATTATATAAAATTTAAAGAAAAAGAATATTTATTATATACAATCATAAAAGTCAAACACAATTTGATTTAATTAGTAATTAACTGCGATAGTGAAAAATAATAATTTTACAATAGATAATTTTTTTTTAATTGAAAATACCCTTTATAAAAAATAAAAACAATAAAGAAAATTAATTTAAATATGACTAAATTATTTATAAAAAATTTCATAATAATCATTTTAATTTATTCGAGTTACTTTATCATTTTATAAAAAAATATTATTGTTTTTCAATAATTTACGCTATAAATCCATAACAACATTAGATAATTATATCAATATCATATAATTACGCACCTTTAAATTAAATGTTCACTTAAATTTCTATTTAAAAATAATTCAACATAGACGATTAATGGACAAATTTAAATCGCTTGCAGAGAACGCACCAAGACTGATTTAAAAAGATGAAGAAGGTATGATAATAAATGTCAAAAAATTAATAGACTTAAATTAAAAAAAAATTATTTTAACATAAAGCGAATAAAATAATATATTAATAGTAATAAAAATTGAATGGAAAAGCTAAAATCAAAGGCCAAATTACCTTTAAATAATATTAACTTATTTAAATTATAAATAAATCCTACTGGAAATACAACAAATAAAACTTCAAATATTCAACATAATTTGGCATTTGCCTCTCTTTTCTTTCATTTATAGGCAATATTCATAGTAGGGTTAGACCCGGACGTCGGGATTGGAAAAGTCGGGGTTTGGTGTGAAAATTTCCCGACTAAATTTGTCGGGGGTGACTGGAGAAAGTAAAAGTGTCGGGGGCAAAATTTTCATAAAAGGTTGAAAAAAAATAAAAGAAAAGTTACTGAACAAAAAAAGTATTAAAAACTCATTTATGACATTTCCATCTTATTATAAATGAATAAATATTTTTGGCAAATGACTGTGAAGAAGTTTTGGCGAAAAATGAAAAAATTGACCAATGGTGCCATTTTAGCATTTTCGGATTTGCCATATTTAAAATAGTTTTAATTGTATTGCAAACTTTTAGGTCATATTAATAAGTAATGAATTTATTTTTGCATTTGAAACGGTAAAAAATGAATAATTCCTAAATTTTAGAAGCGTTAATTAGAATTTTTAAATATTTAAATTTAATTAAATTAAAAATGAAGAGGATAAAGAAAGGGCAGTTTCAAATTAGACATTTTATTACAAGAGAAAAACTAAAAAGAACACCACAACATTTGAATAATATTGAAAGAAAAATGCGAAATTCATAAAACGCAATTAATTCTGAACATTTTATAAAAAAAAATGAAAAGTAGCAAATTTATTTTGTTTAAATTTAAAGGATAAAGAATGATTTTGTTTTTATTAATTATAATAATGATTTAAAAATTGAGGTAATTTGTAATTTTTAATATTAAAATCATTTTTAATAAACACCAAATAAATTAAAATAACGAATCGGCAATAAATTTTCATATTAAAAAGATAATTTAAATCTACAAACCAATGAGGAATCTGAAATAATTATTTTTAAAATGTAATGTTAAATTTTAAAAATAAACTTTATTCAAAAAATATAATTTATGTAAAATTATTACTACCGAGCATCGGAAAAATGAGCGAGCTCTTGACATGATCATTAAACTTTATTATAATATATAAATTATACTTATTGTAAGCAGCAATTAACGTACATAATCAATAAAAGTAATAATAATTATATAGACAGTTTATTAAAAAATTCATAAAAATTAAATAATTCATTTACCAATGCTTTAATTAATAATAGATTATTTAATTTAATATAAAAGAATAGTTTAAGTAAAAATTATTTAAATATAATTAATTTTTGATTTCATTTTTTTAAAACACATAGAAATAATAAAACTATAAAAAAACAAAACTACTATTGATTTAATTAATTAATTAAATTAATATAACACATATTTCATAAAGTTCATGTAACCAAAATAGAAATTTTTTAACCTTAACAAGAGAATAAATTATTAATTAAATAAAAAGTATTAATGATTTTTGAAATAATTCAACTAAATATTAATAAAAATATGGATTTTACAAATTGTAAAAAAATAGACAAAATATAAAAATGATAAAATAAAGTATTTTAGTCATTTTAAACAAAAACAATTCAAATAGATATTAAACAAAGATAAAATTGTGAATTTAATTTTAAAACAATGACTCTCCGCTTTCAAAAAATCCGAATTTTTGTTTCAAAATCCGAGAATTTTGCAAAATTGTGAACTGACAACAAAATAAATAACAATTGAAAAAATGTATAAGTTCTTATATTTGATTAATTATAAGTTAAGAAAAAATTAATAAGCAATTTTGAGTGAAATTTATAAGAATTTTCGCATTATTAGCAAATATCTTACAATTTTTTTCAACTATTTTGGTATTTTTCAGTTTTTTTTTATCAATTATTTTGCCAGTTTTAACAACTATTTAGGTACCTAATGGATTTTTTCACCTGAAAATCTGGGTCCTGCTTGTAAAGTTCGTTAATTAAATTATTTGATTCTTATAAAGAAGATAAAAGTTACATAATATTTCTTGTTACTGAAATAGTTGCCAAAAATTGCAAAAGCATGTCAATAGAACAGAGTTCCCAAGTGTCCTTATTGTTAAGATTTGTCTTTATTTGGAAGTGCAAAACCTTAGAAATTAAAAATTTCCTTATTTCTAAGATTTATCCTTATTTTCAGGCTTCTCCAAATTTTTTCAATTTTTGTGTTTAATGATTTATTTCGCTGAATATAAATGCTACCAAAATTACTAATTTTCAAAAAAAAATTTTCCCTGCGGCGCTTATCGCACTGCCGGCGCTCCCAAAACTTTTCTTTTTCTTAAAAATTGGCTTAAAATCGTAAAAAGGGTTCATTTTTTTGGTGAAAATCTGTTTATCAAATAGTGTAATTGCCTTAAAATGCCTTAAAAACAGTCACAAATAATATAGATAAAAAAATTTAATAAAACATTTATCATTAAAGTTTTTATTTTAATATATTATTAACCTTATTAATATCTAAAAGAAGTGAAATGTTAAATAATTAATAATACATAGCAAAAAAAAAAAAAATCACAATTGGCTTTTTGAGATTTTTTCAATAATTTGAAACTTAAAAATATTTGAAAACAAACATTAATTGAAACAATAAAAATTAGCTAATTATTAGTTTCATTTAAAATTTACTTTACCGCAATTAATGTTATGCTAAAGAATTACTGTAGATTTGGAAAAATTAATTTAAAAAAATGCAAATTTTAATAAATGCTGTTTTTGTCCGATTCGTTTTTATTACCCCAATTCGTTTTTTGTTAAAACGCGAAAATTGAGGTCTAATAAATTTCAAAGATTTTAAATAAATTCCATTTTTGTAATAAAATAAAACATTTATTTTCACTGAAACAAAAGAATTAATTGTTTTATTTATATCAAGTTAAAATTAGATATAATTTATTTATTATATTAAATAAGCATATGGCATTTTTTAAATAATCAAACATATTATTAAATAGTAATATTTGTTATGCGCTTTAAAAGTTAATTAAAAATGATTGATGCTGCTTATAAAATATAAAAATGAATTAAAAAAAATTATATCACATTTTTAAAAAATAAATAAATTACATTTATATTAAAAACAAATTAATAAAAAATTTCAAATTTCAAATTTGCTGTAAAGTTACAGGTTTTACGTCACGTCAGTTTATTTTTTATATCGAAACTTGACATTCATATTCTTTAGAATTAATAAATTACATTATTAAGAAATTTATTAACAAAAATACAAGTAAAAAGCTTCAAAAAAATTTTTTTTTAACCTAGACATAATTAATCATCTTCAAAAATAAAATAATTATCAAACATTTTAAATATAATGAATTCACTTTTAATTGTTAATGAAATTTTTTAACGAACTAAAAAATAAAAAAATAAGTTATTTTTTAAATTTGCATTATAAACTTTATACTTATACAAAAATAGTTGAATGATATTTCAATTGAAATATAAAAAAAGGAAAAATTTAAGCATATAATAGTAAATCGCGGATGTATTTAAAAATAGCAGCACAAATGGCAATTAATGTATTGTAAATAAATAAATTTCCGAATTCAAATCATCTTGAAACCAAGCATATAAAGTTTCACAAACAAAAAATTTTAATTGTCATTACCATTGCTTTTTCTGACCTATAGATTAAAAGATAAATATTTGTTGTTTAAATAAATTTAATGTAAATTAATTAACATAAGAAAAGATTTTAGTGGAATTGGAAATATTTATGTTTAAATTTTTAATAAAAAATTGTAAATTCTTATTAAAAACGTTTAAAAAAACAAACAAATTATATTTATTTAAAAATTATGTCAATTTAAATATCATAAAAATAAATTTAAAATATTGTACAATATGTAATCAACCAGAAATAAAATAAGTTATTTTTAATAAAGTGTTTTAATACAAAAAAAAGAAAACATTGCAAATACAAAACATAAATAAACCCAAAACCAAAAATAATTTTGATTATTTTTTCTTTTAATCCTTTTAACTATTTAAGAGAATACTTATTATCATTAAATATAATTAAACGACCGTAAAAAAATGATTATCCAATTATGTATGAGATCAAAAAAAAATAGAAATATATTTTTAATTTAAGAACATTTCTAATTTAATGTAAAATAATAAATTATTGCAGAAATTTGAAATAATTTGAAATAAAAAAAATAAATGTATTTAAATTAAAATCTTAATTTAATTAAAGGAAAACAAATAAAAAATCAACAATTAATAAAATATGAAAGGAAATAGAAATTGTTAAGCAAATTCTCACGTCGCTGGTTACTTTTTTTGCAGTTAGCGTAACAAAAAATACAACCATTTGCCATAGGAAACATAAAAAACAAAATCTATTATAATTAAAGTAAATAATTATAATAAATATTGATAAACAAAAACATTTAAAATGAATTACATATATTAACGTAAAAACTATAATTCAAATAAGAAATATTGAATTTAAATAAAATATAAATAATCATAAAAAACAATAAAGTTAATTAAACAACTGAATAATTTAATTTTAGTTGCAAGAATAAATGTATTAGACAAATAAAATTTAAAAAAAAAAGTATAGGACTTACAATTGATTAAAAATTCATTCGTCGTACTGTTGTTAATATTTCCCCGAATATTTAACTATAATTCCTTTATTTATAGTAAAATAAAAGTATAAAATTAACAATTAAAAAATCATATTTTAACCGGCACCACACCAGTCTGATAAAAATGAAATAGAATAATTTACTTTGAAAGCACTAATTAATTAATAATGGCAAAATATATATTTTATTACAATTTAAACAATGTTAATTTATTTTTGGAGAAAATAAATTATAAATATAAGATAAATAATACATATTTAGATTTTATATTTTTAATAAACTGATGCCTTCAATCAAAAAAATTATCTAAAAATATACGGAGAAGTTGAGTTTAAAGGAACAAGTTTTTAATAAAAAATTAAATAAAAATATATTTAAATAACTAAGAAATTTTCGTAACGCAAATTATTTCAATAATAAAGAAATAATTGGTTGAACAAAGAATGAAAATCATTTAAAAAAATAAATCGTTAATTGTTTTATTTATAATAAATGAATGGAAAATATATAACATTAAATAAATGTGAATAAATAAATAGAAAATTAGAAACTTATTAATATAATTTTAGTCAACATAAGCTGTTCATCATGCAACAGTCATGTGGTCATGAGATTTAAATGTGAAAAGAGATAAAATATAAAATTATAAATCCATTATGCAAACAATATTAATAAAACAATTAAGTAGATAAAAATTTAAGCAAATTTTATTGGTTTTTTGATAAACACAAAAGTTATAATAATTGAATTTTTTTGGTTTTCCCTAGAAAAAAAGTTATATGTCTTCGAAGTCTTGAACATATATTTTTGTTACAGCAAATTTGGGTAATTTTTGTAAAAAAAATCCATAAAAAATTTTTTTTTTCTGCACTTTCAGTTTTTTTCTGTCGATCTTAATATTATTAATTATTCTTTCAATAAAAGAATTTATTCTTTTCAATTTCATTCCGTACATAAGAAATTTTTGGGTAAAAAATATTTATTTTTGAGTCAGTTATCATGTCGATTTTTTGTTTTGAATAAGTTTTGAAATAAAATTAATTTTTTAAATTATTATAAAAAGTTTTTTCTTTTCAATTTTTTATCATTTATATTTTTATTTAATTGCGAAAATTTTATTTTTTTTAAATTTCCGCATATTGATAATTAATGTCTTTTCATTTTTCTATGTGTTAGCTTTATTTCATCCAATTATTAAATACTTATGTAGAATAGACATTTTTAGTCATTAAATTTTCAAAAAAATGTAATATTTATGACTTTTAATTTAATCACTTTTATATTTTATTGATTAATCAAAAATTGTAGTTTTTTTTTCTTATGAATTTTTATTCATCATGCATGATTAAAGCAAATTTGTCATGTCCATATTAATTTTATTTACATTTTTTGAACATATTAAAACAAAATTTTACAAACTTTTGTTATTTTTGTATATATTTAGATCAATAAGGGTAGGTGGGAGGCGTCTGTGGCATTCACTGATATGTGGTACTAAGTAATATGGTAACCACTTTTTTATTATTATTTAAGAATTTATTATGATTATTTATTATGTTCAAGTAAAACTCACATTTAATGAAGTGATAAAAAATTTTCTTTTGTTATATATTTATTTTCAAAAGAACAACCAAATTCTAATAAATAATATAATTTAGCCATAGAATATTCTTTTTGCATTATTATTGACAATTCATTAAATATAGTTAACGATTTATTTAATAATACCATATAACTATTAAAAATACTCTATCATTTTTAGTAGAATTAGGTCTCATCATTAATATCATATTCATATTTTCTCTCGTGATTAGTTTTTTTTTTGTTGCTAGGCTACTTATTATTATAAAAAGGCATTTCGTAGTTTTTCTTTTCAATTTTATTAAATTTGTTGAACTTCTTTTAATAAACTCCATGTAATATGGAATTAAAAATCATTTATTATTAGGGATCGGATTTTTATGTTTTTACATAATTTTTTTGCGGCTTAGTTTAGGCCTTTATGAGAAAATTTTGTAAGAAAAATGCCAGAAAATTGAAAAATACACATCTAAAAAATTATGTTAATTGTATATTTATTTCCTTCAAATATTTTTCAAATATATGGATTAATTTTATTTTATTAATTACTCTTTTGATTTTATCTCAAGCTCTTAAGCATGTATTTTAAATAAAATCTAAATATTTATTAAAAAACAAATTTGTATTAATTCTTTTCTTTAAAGTTATGATTTTTTTGATTTTTTTCTTTTTTTAAAAATTAATAAATTATCAAATAAATATTTTTTGATATTTTTTGGTTTTATAGATTATGTATGATAAAGATTTTTATTAAATGCTTTTGAAGAAAAAATGGTTTTATTTTTTTATTATTATTTTCACCCCATTTATATGTTTGTTTGACCTTTTTTGAATATTCAATTTTTAACTCATGTGCTCTATTCCGTTAAACTACTCGAATGGATGAATCGATTTTAAAACTGTTTTTTTTTTGGATTATATTTAACCGTTTTATTATTTTTAATTTAACTTTCATTAATGTTTTTAAAAGGAACTTTTTGATAATTTTTAAATTAGTATTTTTTACATTATTAAAGTTAAAAGATTGATATGTTTTTTTACTTTACTTTTTCTAATTTAATAGAAATATTGCTTTGGTACGATTTTATATCATATCGCTTTATTTTACACACGTCACGTCCTAGGATTTCTTTGACAATGTAGTGTAATTTTTTTTTACTTATAGTCTAAAAGTTTTGTATGTTTAGAATTTAATCTGACTTATTTAGATATAAGAAGGCACAAATTGAATATATTTTAATAAATTAATTTATCTATCAATGTCTATTGTTTTAGTACTGCAGCAAACATTCGCATTTTAATAAATTCAATAGAATATCATGAAAAAATTTAGCTGGCATGAGCAATTAGAATATAATATCATTAAATGATAAATAAGGTGAGATAAAATTTAGGCTTTTGGAGGATGGCAGCATTCTTAAAATAATTGAAGTTTCGGCAATTGACAAAAATTTACTATGTTAATCGAATTTAATTAAAAAAACTAACAATCATTTATATAAATAAGGAATATAATTTTATAAAGAAAAAATACTGGTTTATAATGTTAGTATTATGTAAATTATTTTTAGATAAATGAAATTAAGTAAAATGTTAAAATATCATACGCTACGGATATAATAACTTCGAATACCAATTATAATTTTATTTTTATGTCAATCTTTTAAAAATAAATAAATATTTTAATAAAAAATAAAATTCTACAAAAAGCATAAATAAATTAATAAATAAATGATATTGAGAATATAATAAACATAAAAAATTAAATGAATAAGTATAATCTAAAAAAATAAAGTACACAGAGAAAACAAACTAATACTAAGGAATGGCTATAAGGCACAAGTAAAGCAAATAAAAAAGGATTAAAAATAATTTGGCGATTTGCCAAAATAGTAAATTAAATTTTGCCCTAATAAAATCAAATGTGCAGTAAGAAATTAATTTATTTTATTTATAAATGTTATTTTATTAAATAAATGGACATTTAAAATTAATAAAATCATATATGCCCATTGAAAATTTGAATTAAAATTTAATCATAAAATTGCAATATAAAATTATCTTTTCTCTATTTAATTTTTTAATAACATTTATTCTTGCCAATTCTTATCTTAGTACAAACATACATATGTATTAAAGTCCGAACGGCGTGCCTACCCCGTAATCTCGAGATAAAAATAAAATTTTTAACTATATATAAAATGTATAATGATCACAAAGTATTTGCAAAAAAATTACATTTATCTGATAAATTCAGAAAAGCAAATATAATTAAATTTAATGGGTAAAAAAATTCTAACAAAAATATGACTAAAATATTCTTAAAATTAAAAAAAAAATTAAATTTTTCTTTAATTAAGATAATAAATCATAAAAGTGTAATTATAGCAAAACAAACTCAAATAAAAAACCTAAACTTCACAAAAGAAGTAAACATTTGTGATGCAAGTGATTAAAGCGATACCGATCCCTGAGAAGTGGCCGGCTTATTACGATAAATGCTTAAGTTTTAAGAACAATCACAAATTGTAAAAAAAAGAAAACAAGAATAAAAAGTAATTTTTTCTATTAGTCTACTCAAAAGAGTTTTTAATGTAAACTTATAAATAAAACTAAATAAATTAAAAGCATCAATTTAAATAAATTAAAGCAACAACTCAAATAATGTAACAAAAATGACATGTGGCAACATAATAAAATAAAATTGAAAAAGCTACTCCCTATTTAAAAAAAACTCTTATTAATACTTAAATGCTACACTCTTTAAAGTTAG